>JAKUCV010006092.1:7780-85874 GCA_028386065.3 Turnera subulata
ATGAACCGGGATGGGTTTATTTCGCAATATTGGCATCATGGCATACTCTTATGTGCATCTTATGTGAGTATATAATGTTTTGTTGTATAGGTTTTGATATCGGGCAGTTTCCCGAGGAGCCGGCTTCGGACCGGTCATTATCTTCAGAGTTGAGAAATCGGCTAAGGTGAGGATGGATTTCCTTCAATATGTGCTTGTATTACTCGGCTGTTGTGTATGATGATTGTTGCACTATTGATTGTTGCATTTGCTGTGATATGATTCGGGATGTTTATCCCAGTACCTTGTTTGATTTTGGGATGTTTATCCTCATGATTTGGTTTTGGGATGTTTATCCCCGTGTATTGAGTTTTTGGATGTTTATTTCTATGTCTTTTGGTAAAGAACAATGGATTAGCTGGCAAGACATAAATAGTATAAAATGGGTATTTTATGCTGCCTAAGAAGTAGGTGATAATGTGGTCATTGCCAACCCCCTCTGAGGAAATTCAGCTTTATCCAGTAATCTATTCATGGTAATGGATGGGATTATAAATAGCTTCAGCTGCGAGTAAACAAATCGTGGTCATTTGTCAAGAAAAACAACAATTTGCTTGACAATGGCTACCACAGCTTCTATTTCTTCTAATGTTCTTATCATAAGCTCGTTGTTGTTTTTTATAGTTTCTTTTCTTCAAGTTAGTGGTGCACAAGAACTCAAAGGTTGCGGGTTTCAGGCAATATATGCCTTTGGGGATTCATTAACAGACATTGGCAATAACAAGGGGTTCGCAGAAAGACCACCATATGGAAATACTACTGGCAAACAAACTGGTAGAGCCTCAGATGGATTACTGGTTATTGATTATATTGGTAAGCGGCAAAAGAATTTTTTTTTTCTAAAATAAATTTTATGTCATTAATTCCATTCTTAATTATCGTCACTTTTTCATGCAATTAAAACAAAATAAAAGCAGCTAAATCAGATGTTTTTTTTTTTTCTTCTTTGTAACTTTTGCAGCACAATCAGCTGGTCTTCCTTTGCTAAATCCATCTGAGGATCAAAGCGCAACATTTCAGAGTGGTGCAAATTTTGCTCTTTCTGCTTCGACAGTCATGACTAATGAAAAAAAACCACAGGATCTTTTTAAAGGGTTCGTTGCGGCAGGTGATAGTCTCGAACTGGAAACTGAACGCTTTGAGAGCCACGTGAAAAGTATCTGCAAAGATCCCACAGGTGCGTCAAGGGAGGCGATATTCACCCTCCACTTATTCTTATCTATACTCCACTTTCAAAGTAAATGATTTAAATATCCAATTTTTTATATATTGATGAGTTTTTTTTTTCATTTTTTTCTCATATCAACAATTTAAATTGTACTATTAATCAAGAAAAAACAAGTTCGGTTAAGTGTTTCAAATAGAAAAGATTTCATCGTTGGATGTGTACAGAAAACTCTTGCTTAATAAGTGTCAGTATTAAAACGCTCCATGTTTTAGCGTTGCCATTTGACAAATTGCAAACAAAAAAAAAAACCGATAAAAAAGCTGACATTTTAGACTTACAATAAGCGGAGAGCGCGAGTATTGCCTCCCGTGGATCAATCTTTATATTCTTCATTTTCCAAGGAGAAAAAAAGAACACCACGATTTCGTGTGCTAAATGTTTTCTCATCTTTGTTTCATGCTTGCAGGTCCAGATTGTAAAAAGAAGATGGAATCATCTCTCTTCTTTTTGTGGATGGGAATCAATGACTACAATTATGCCATTGCTGATGGAGGAAAAGAGGCTAGTCCATTTATTAAAACTATTGAACAGGCAAAACAATTGAAATTGGTGCCTAGTGTGGTAGAGGCTATCATCAAGGGTCTTAAAGTGAGTCAACAATTAGGAGTTTAAATAATTATTCTATATGTGATTTATTTCTGAGTTTTAACACTTCTCTTCTGTTTTTCTTTTCTTGGCTGGTTTTAGACACTCATCTCTTATGGCGCGACTCAAGTGCTTGTACTTGGACTTCCCCCTTACGGCTGTTCACCTTATTTTCTTACACCTCAATCCAAGAACAGCTCTGCAGTCTATGACGAACATCAATGCTTGAAGGATTACAATGACTACCTTATGTACCACAACATTTATCTCCAAGAAGCCTTGGGTTCCTTGCAGAAAGAAAACCCTAATGCGAACATAGTATATGGTGATACTTACAAGGCAATGAGAACAATTCTGGCCGAGCACACAAAATATGGTGAGTGCAGGAACAATGTCTTGAAGCACAAGTTTTGTTTAAATTCTAGCTAGATGTGAAATGACTTTCTTAATTAATGCTGTTTAATTACATTTTGCTTGCCATATAAATTGATGTTGTTTATTTTCCTTCCTCCGTGGACAGGGATTGAGATGGTGAGCCAAGCTTGTTGTGGGATTGGTGGAAAATATAATTTTACACCTGATTATAAGCAATTGTGTGGACAAGATGGTGTGCCTAGCTGTTCAGATCCTTCAAAGCATATATTTTTCGATCAACTTCACTTTTCACAAAACATGAATGAGAAAATGGCAGGACTTCTTATACAAGACATATTGCCAAAGCTTAAATGTAAAGCTTAAATGCAATGCAACTGGCAAGCGTTAATTGTAACTGACTCTACATATGATCATGGTCTACCATGGATGGTTGTAAATTGTAATGCGAAGAAAAGAAAATTGTTTACTTATTACATCTTTGTCTATATTTTTTAGTTTCTTTCTCACTTTTTTTTTCAAAGCAACTTTAGAATTCGAAACAAACACACACAACTTTAGAATTAGAAAATCAAGTAGCATGGTTAAGACTTGCAATTTTGATCCTTTTGCATTATTTCATTTCTAGAAGAGATACTACTGTAAGTGTCCTATATGTGATTATGACACTCATACACGCTATATATGCAGCGGAAGCTACGGAAACTTAACCAAGGAACACAAGTGAAGCAAGCAAAACCGTATAACAAAATTTCGTACCTGTAGGATTAGGGTCTTTCACCTAATAGCTGGAGGGAATCAGCAAGAGCTAGACAACGGCCTGGCTCCTCTACGGTATCCACAAGAACCGTGATCAAGGTGGAGTCGTCACACGATCCAACTACCGAGCACTCCCGGACTGGGTGCTAGCAGCAGAAATCGAGAGCTATGTGTTTGTGGTAATTTTTCTTCCTTCTTTCACACAGAAGAAGAAGGTGGAAGGGGTGTGTTTTTGGGTCTGCAAAAACGTGCAAGGAGAGTAGGGAGGAGGAGAGTATGATCTGATCACACCACAAAAAATCCCACGCACTCCATAATGCATTAGTGATTAGCCTTAGTGGCCAACACTAGGCCCCAAAGGTAATGACCATCATTACCTTGTCTCCACTAATGGACAAGCTGATAACACACCACCATAACACTCATGTCTGGTCAATGATTCAATTAATTATTGATCCAAAATGACTCTGGTTCAACCATGGTCCAACCACGGTCCAACCACACCCGGTCCAACCATGGTCCAACTACGGTTCAACCAACTGCTCGAATCAACGGTTCTATGTGTGTGACCCTGTAGGCACTTGTAACATCCGGCAATAATCGTAAAATCTCATTTTACAATTATAAACAAAGAGCGGCGTCTAGCAACACATCATTGCTACCCGAACGACAAGATCAGTACTGATTCTTTATGCCTCGGAACATGTCATCGTCCTTTCGTCCCAATGATATCACCATATCACCAAATCCGAGCATGGCCATGCATTTAACAGTCCAACTCTATCAAGAAACCATCCGATAATATACCCGTTATATGGGTCGAACGAATCCCGTCTTGATCAATCAAAACCCACTACATACTCGTCAAGTACCCAATGATTACCCTTATATCCACCCAGTTACGGATGACTAGGAATAATATCAAAGTACATGATTCATATGTTGGATACCTTGATGATCTCAGGTCGAAGGACAATACATCTATAAGAAACACTAATGACATACATATAACGTTCCATGTAGTGTTCTTATGTGGGTCGGTCCGGTCTACAAGTTCTCTAACTTGTACCCGTATGTAGAAATTCATATCACATACAAAATCTCAACATACGCTAGTCTTAATTTATTATTACAACCCATCCGTAATAATAACCGACTAGGGACATTTAAGAATATATCAAATATGAACTAGGGTTATAAATATGTGCAAGCAATTATCTCATAATCATATATTGGAATAACCTCAAAGTATATACATGACTACAATCATCCATAGATTGGCTTTTGGGCATATAACTAACAACTACTACTTAAACGCTCACTAGGAAGTTGTTTTTTCGGTTTCCCATCCGGTATTCAGAGCTTTGCCCGACTAATTCCGATTCGACCTGGATCGCAATGAAAATTTCCAGCTTTGTCCTCAAATCCTTGATACCATATCCAATTAGGAGCAATCACTATGTTTTATTTCTAAAAGAGATAGAACTACTTCAACGCCAAGTGGGTCCCTTAAGCATCAACCAGGATTCAAGTCTTGGTGATGTGAATGGAGCATGATGAGTTGGTAGGGTGTCCACCTTAATAGGCGCCGATCGAAGCCCGGGAGAAATTAGTATCGTGTCGACGGGGATACTCTTCTAGTATATAAAAAAAAAAGGAACAATCACTAAGTTTCATTTCTAAAAGAGATAGAACTACTTAAACGCCCACTAGGAAGTTATTTTTTTCGTTTTCTATTCGGATTCAACCCGAATTGGGCACTTGATATGGTGGGTGAGTCCCCAATGAGAATTTCCTGTATTTGTTGTTTACTTTGTACTCAAATCCTTGATTCCATATCCAATTAGGAGCAATCACTAAGTTATTATCTCAAAACCAAATCATAGTGATTTTGAGTGACAAGGAGTGGTATAATATTCGACGAAGCATGTGAAAACTTTGTGATGTGGGATTTATAAGCCACAACAGGTGCAAGTGCTATACGAACAAATAAATAAAAATTATCAAATTCACTATCTCTTTTTAGATTAGGGAGTGCTCTGGAAGTAAATAATTAAATAAAATTGCTTACTCATGAACTTAAATTCCGGTTTGAACATTTAATAAGTCCTAATAGCATCCTACTAAGTCATAATCATTTAGTTGTGTTTATATCAAACAAATCCTATATCTCTATTGTTAGCTTAAACTTGGGTTAATCACCTCTTGATGTTGAATTATGATTTAACCATGTTTAGTTATGGTATATAATTAGTTTTGATGATTAACAAATTACAAGTGTGCTTTGAGTTTGCCTTGTGTTGATTTTAGCTCACAGGATGAATAATGGTTTCTGAAAAGCCATATCTCAAAACACGCCAGATGGTTTCTGCTACAACCATATCTGTAAGCTGTCACTTTCAAATTTTCCAGCAAGTTGCGTGTGATCCTCCAAGCATTTAAATCCTGCTTCCAACGGCTTGAATTGGTGAACAAGTAAGAGGAAAGACTTTATAGAAGTGCGATGACTTTATCACCCAACTCTTACCCAACTCATGAAAGTGGTCCAAACTTTCTATTTATGGTAATATTTTGCAACCAAGGAGTTGACAAGGCGCAATGGTCCCAATCTGGAGTAATAATGAACTGAAGTCAACTAGGAGTTCAAAGAGCCGTTGCAGCAACTTTCCCCTAACTCAGATTCTATAAAGAGGGTCCCTAACACCTCTGGAAACTCATCTCAACTATTGTGTAAAAAACTGAGTTATACTTGTGCTTACAATTGTGGTTTCAAGATTTAGTTTTTCTGCTCTTATTGCAAAACACACTCAAAGGGTTGTTGGAAAGCAAGTCTTGGTTTAGATTTGCTGGGTAGTTAAGTCTAGGATTAGATTTGAGGGTAGGTTAGAGCTAGTGGCGGCAGCCCCAGGGGGGGGGGGGGGGGGGGGGGGGGGGGGGGGGGGGGGGGGGGGGGGGGGGGGGGGGGGGTGAGGGTGGCCATGGCCCCTCTGGACTTCTGCTATCATTATACTATGTAATAACAACACATAAAATTAGGCTTGGTCTGATGGTGGAGAGTGGTATTATTTTTGAATTAACTAGGGTTCAAACTATAGCATCGCCTATATGTCCTTTTTTTCCCTTTATTTTGCCCCCGTATAATTGTAAACGAGCTCCGCCGCTGGTTAGAGCTTAGCCTGTGAAAAGCTTGTAAAGGTTTGAGCTTAGCCTAGAAAAGTTTGGAAGAAACCACTCTAAAACTCTTGTGTTAGCTTTCCCTTACTCTCCTTACTTGCTCTCTTGCTTCATTGTCCGAAAAAGTTTAAAGCCTAATTCACCCCTCCCCTCTTAGGCACTTTTAGGCCTAAATCTACTGAGTTTCCATTGATAAATTGCTGCTAACCAACAACATTGTTATTTACAATACAAAAAAAAATTTATACCCATATTTAGCTGGTAAGATATAAACAGTAAATGGATATTTCCTGTTATTTCCAATAAAAAAAACTTATACCCATGTTTAGCTGGTAAGACATAAATAGTAAAATGGGTATTTCATGCGGCTTAAGAAGTAGGGAAAATTTTTCTCTAGAGTCCTATAACTTAGGCCATTCTTCATTTTGAGTCCTACAATCTTAAAATTCCTCAATCAAGTCCTATTTTTATAATTAGTTATATCAAATAAGTCTTTTTGTCGATTCTAAATGTAAAATTGAAATTTTTTGGTCCTTCAAATGATTTTAATTATTTTTCATGGTCCCACAATTTTAATTCAAATTAATTAGGTCTTAAATCTTAAAATTTTAAATTCTAAGACTATAAATCCTAAATATTAAATCTTAATCTTAAAACCTAAAATCATAAATTATAAAGCCTAAAATTCTAAGCATTAAATCTTAAATCCTACAGTGTTAAATTATAAATCTTAAATATTAATTCGAAGACCCTAATTCTTAAAATCCTAAATTTTAGATGCTAAATTACATGAATGGCATATTAGCATTTAAGATTTAGGATTTAACGTTTATCGTTTAGGGTTTAAGGTTTTTGGATTTTAGGGTTTAAATTTTTTTGGGGGGGTTTTAGGTTTAGGATTTTAGAGATAATGATTTAGGATTGAGGGTTTTAAGGTTTAGAATTTTTAGGGTTTAAGGATTATAGGGTTAAATATTTTAGGATTTAGGGTTTGAGGTTTTAAAATGTAGGGTTTAAGATTTTAGTGTTTAGTTTTTAGGGTTTAGGATTTAGAATTTTAGGATTTATGGATTAGTTTTTTTTTGGTGTTTAGGGTTTATAGTTTAAGGTTAAGGATTAAGATCTTAATATTTAGGAATAAGGACTTTCAGTGTGGTATACAAGGTTTCAAGGTATGGGTTAAGAATTTACAATTTGAGAATATAATATTTAGGATAGAGAATTAAGTTTATAATCTGTAAATGATTTAACATTTATTCTTAAAAATATTATGATTTGAAGTATATGTTTTGGAGTTTTAAGGTTTAAAATTTAGAATTAATATTTAAGATTTTATGATCTAACATTTTAGTATTTAGGATTTAATTTTTAGTATTTTAGGCTTTATAATTTTTGTTTTTAGGCTTTAAGATTAAGTTTTGGTGTTTTGAATTTAAAATTTTACGTTTTAAAATTAATGATTTAAAATTTTTAAGATTTAAGGATCTAACTAATTTGAATTATGATAAGAGGGACCACAATAACTATTTAAGAGCATTTGAGGGACCAAAAAAATTTAATTTAACATCCACAACTGATGAAAATACTTATTTGGTATAATTAATAAAGAAATAGAATTTAATCAAAAAAAATTTGGAGTTGTAAAACTCAATTAAGAGGAATGACATAAAGTCGTTGGGCCAGAATGTGAAGCTTAGCAAGTACTTGGGTCAATCCAGCTCATCGAGAGGTCAGCGGAGGGAGTTTACCAATCATCCAAAACCGATTTTCTTCTCCAAGTGGTCTTGAGGATTCATCTCCAAGGCTATCGCAGATGGAAGAGTATTCACGGTGTTTGTTGAGAATCTACCTACAAGATGGTCCTCCATAGATGTTTATCAGAAAATGCCAAAATTTGGAGTTGTAATGGATGTTTTTATCCCTGGGAAACTGTCGTGGAACGGTGTGCGTTACTGTTTTGTAACAGCCCAGGTAAAAATTTACATTTTTACCAGGACTTTTAAAGTTTTTATACAGTGATTTACCGTTGAATTTAATCTTGGGTAATTAATTCAAGGTAAATCGGACATCGGATTTCGAAACCGAGCCCTGTCTCGCTTTCTAAATTTTTTTGCGGATTTTACGAACCAAATTTGGAATTTTTCGGGTCCAGGAATCTTCAGAAAAGTCGGGTTTATCCTCGAGGGAGCGGACTAGAAATAAAGGTAAGGGGGTATAATGGTTATTTTCCGGACAGAACACGACACCACCATCACCTTCCCTCACTCTCCTCTGCAAAACCCACAGCCAGTACCCTTCCTTCACTTCTGCTAACAAACCAGTGCAAGTCACCTGTAAAAGAAACCAACCAAAAAAGAAAAAAAAAACACACACACACACCCAAGCCAAAACGCCACCGTTTTGGACAACCCCTACACCGTCTCCTTCCTTTCTTCTTCATCTCTTTCTCCTCTCACAACTGCTGCCACCGAGAACCGCCGCCGCCACCCGAGCCATCACCACCACCTGTTTCTTCTCCTTCCTCCCCACCACCTGTTTCTTCTCCTCCCTCGATTGCCGTTGCAGCAAGCCACGCCGGTGCCGACTCCCCTTCTTTTTGTACTACCGCCGCCGCCCTCACCTTCGTGCTCGACGACCCAGCTGCCGACGATGCTCCCTCGCACCTTTTTGCAGCCGCCTTCGTCCGCATCCTGTGCCGCCATCGCCTTCCCTCGTCGCTCGCTTTCCTCCTTCCTCGTGTGTTGCACCGTGTGCCACGAACCCGGGAAAGTCATCGGGTCTTGAGGTGAGCTGACCCGCCTCCATTCGGGTCAGGCCGCGGGTTGTAGGGGCACTGGGCCGAGCCTTGGCATGGGCCTGTGACTGGGTCTGTTGCCTTGGCCTGGGTTTTGTAAACCTGGACTTTGGGCTTGACGGTTAGGCCCAGTCCGATTTAATAAAAAAAAGAAAAAGAAGGAATTTCTAGAAAAATATATATTTTGGAAAAAAATATAATTCAGGGAATAATATGGAAAAAAATAATTTATATTTCGGAAAATTATCTTGATTTATTATTGTGGCATAATATAGAAATAATTATTTTAAGGAAAATATTTAGAAAGGGTATTATCAAAGTATTATACCGGAATAATAATCGGGTATAAGTATATTATTTTGGCACTTGAAAATAAATGGTGAATGATGATGATAACGGAAAATAACCCGAGGCAGTACCGAGACGGATCATTATTTTTTTTTATGGTATACAGTATTAGTCTGTCATTTGCATACCATCTTATGTGTGCATACTATTTGCTTAATATAGGAGTTGATAACGAATAGTTCTCTGAGGAACCAGCTGTGGAACCTGCCGAGGAGTTCTATAACTGATAATCGGCTAAGGTGAGGATGGATAACCCTTGGTATGTTGCCTGTAATACTTGTTGTGCTTTGTTGTTCGATTGAACTGTTATGTGCTGATATATTGCTGATTATGGTTCTATGAATAATTGGTGCTATGGAATTGTTGATGGTTTGGTCTATTGAATAACTTGAGATAATGGAAAGTTGTATAGTTGAGAAATGAATGTTGGAATTGGAATTATGATGAGGATTTAATTGTCACGTGGAAAGTAGTAGTACGACTAGATGGTTATAGGCTAGTTCTGTGGTGGGCATGGTCGGTTTCTTGGTTTGGGGATGTAGATCCAGGATTGGTTTATTGGGATGTTGATCCCGGGTTTTGTATTGATCTGGCACCCGGAATAGTTAATAACCTGGTACGACCCTAGCTTGTCCAGTGACAGGGCCCGGATATTAAAATTGGAAAAGTAAATTGTCTTTTAGCTTTGGTGCAGACTTGATCAGTGATGCATTTGGTTTAGTTGTGACTGTTGCTTATGTTTATTTCCTGAAGTATTTTGGTTGTCTGCATATTATTGTTTATCCATGATTGTGATTAAATGCACCGGTGAGCGTTTCGGACTCACCCCTCGCCTGCGTGGTTTCATCACGTAGGTTGAGTTTGTTCGTAGTCCAGGTACGATGTTCGTCCAGCTGCTACTTTCTTCTCCACCTGACTCCGAATCCATACCTCCGCTGCATGTGCATATAGGACTTCCACTGCTGTAATATATATGTCGCTGTGTTGCTATATTGCCTTTGTTGCTGTATCATATGTTTTCTGCTGCTGCTGTTGAGCTATAGAGTGTGATGCTTGAATAATGGTCCCCGAGTATGGGTGACGGATGTAATATTTGGATTGCTGTTGTATTTTATTTTGATGTGATGTATTGTCTGTTCTATCAATAAGAATAGTTCTGGCACGTATTTACTGTGTATGGTAAATACGGCTCGGGGCGTTTCATGCTTTGTCCATTTTGAAAATAGAGGGAACACAGAGGAGGTGGTGGATAAGATTATCAAGAGGAGTAACGGCATGCTGAATGTTAATATTGCTAGGGGTAAGAAGGAGATGAAGATCAGTCAATCCAAAGAATATATGAGGAAACCTATCCCCCATGATCTCCGAGGAAGCCTTAAAAATGGGCACAGTTTTTCCCAGGCAGTGGGGTTTGATAAGATGGAAAAAAAGGCCACGGAAGCTGGTAAGTCCACCATTGTCTTCAAGCCAGAAGCCGATTGATTGAATCGGTTCTCATCTGTTGCTTTCGAAGTCATCGAAGAAGATTTGAACTTGGAAGAGGTCTGGCATGTCCTCAGATGTAGTGACTGGCCGGAGGTTGTAGAGAAATCCCTATGTGGTAATTATGTCCTCATTTTTTTTGAGTCTAAGGAATCTATAGAGGCATGTTTGAAGATGGATGCTCAATAGAAATGGGATATCTTTGATTTACTGAGAGAGTGGGAGAAGGGGGATTGTTCCTCTCACAGGATATGCTGGATTAATGTTCATGGTGTTCCCCCGGTTGCTTGGTGCAAAAAATTTTTTAGTCAAGTNGTGGTAATTATGTCCTCATTTTTTTTGAGTCTAAGGAATCTATAGAGGCATGTTTGAAGATGGATGCTCAATAGAAATGGGATATCTTTGATTTACTGAGAGAGTGGGAGAAGGGGGATTGTTCCTCTCACAGGATATGCTGGATTAATGTTCATGGTGTTCCCCCGGTTGCTTGGTGCAAAAAATTTTTTAGTCAAGTCGTCGTCCGTGGGAAGTTAATTACAATACAGAATGAATTAGATATGAGTAATGATTTGACGGTGGCACGATTATTGATTCTCACTACCCATAAGGAACCCATTTCTCGTTCCTTTGATCTTGTGATTGGGAATAAATCCTTTGAGATTTTTGCAGTGGAAATTCAAGCTTCTCCAACAATTGGTATTGGAAACTTATTTTCCTCAGTAATGGACGGTCGCTTGGTGCGTGGGGATACCGTGGTGGAGGAGACCAGGTTATCATCGGATGAAGGGAAAGACAGCTCAGCCCAGTACAAGGAACTCCAACCGTCCGTGGATCCGTGTGGAATTTGGGACACTATCAGGTATATTGAAAAAGGCAAGTATGTGGTGGGAGGGGAGTCGAGTTGTAGAAATGGTGGAACCCAAAGAGATGTAGTGAGTGTTTTTTAGAAAGGAGTGCATAGTAGGGCAAGTGATATTAATTTTTCTGGCGGCTCTAGGTTTGTTGTGAAATCAAAAGAGAAGGGGTGTTCGCCTCGAAAAAATCAGAATTGCTGTGGAACAGGGATTTTGTCGGGGAAGGCTTTTGGGAGTGGGGTTAAGGATGGTATTGACAGCCCATCCCTTGGGCTTCAAGACAAGAGTAGCCCATCGCTTGGGTTCATTAGTAAGGCTAAATGCGGAGAATTGTGTGGAAATAATGGGCTGTCCTTTGGGTCCAGGTTAGCTTTGGAGGAGAATGAAATTTTGGGGTCTGAATCGGTACCTGATTCAGACGGTGGTGTAATTCTATCTCTTAGATCTCTGGAAAGAAACTTTCAAGCTTTGGTAGATAAGGCATCCATAAGGAGAGGTTCTCGAGTGAGAAAACAAAAAAAAAATCAAGAAGATTACTACCAGGGGGGATGTTAAGTCATTGATGTCTGGAGATAGCTCCACTAGAGATGAGGATATCAGGGGAGGCAATAGAAGGGTGTTGAGTACTGCAAATTCTGTCTCCTCTTTCAAGTCACTTGAGGTTAATAAAACAATGAGGGTAGACACAGCCTTAGGTTTGGAGCTGGATGGTGAAGGAGATGAGATTGAACGAATAGTTGAGGCTTTGATTGAGAAAGAAGGTGTTGAGTGGGCTGAGTCAAGGGCAGCTCTATAATTCGCTTCGGATCATGGTTAGCTTTCGTGCCTCTTTTTCTTTATGTTTTTTGGATTTCTTGGGATATCAGGGGTGTGGGATTTTTTTGAATTACAGAGGAGTGTTATTGAGTTGATGTGGAAGGCGCATGTGAAGCTTCTTTTTTTTGTGTAAAACTAAATGCTCAAGGTGGGGACATGGAGATCTTGATCGGTTATAGGGTGGGGGGGTCTTTGATTTTATATATGCAAATGGCAATGATTGCCACAATTGGTTTTTATATTGGAGGTGTCAGTTATTTTCATGGGAAATGGTTGAAGTTGATGCGATAAATAGGGAGCAAGTTAATGTGGAGTTATTGGTTGAGGAGTTTGATTTTTGGAGATGGGCAGAAGATAGTAAGAAGTAAGGGATATGTAGTGTTAAATCTGGTTATGTTTTGTGTTTCCAAAAGTATTGACACCCGTACAGTGGCAGAACGAGGAACAAATGCTTGGGGGGCAAGTTTCACAAATCCAAGTGTGAACATGGTGAAGCCCATAAGAAAACACAAAAATAAGCAAGAAAATAGGAAAATGGGATCAAACCCAGGCTGCAAACATATGTGATAGTAATTGTTACCATTAGACCACTTGGAATTTGATGTCAAAACAACACTATATAGCACTCATAACCAAATTTTTAGGGGGGCCTGGGCCCTACTTGCCCCCCAGGTCTGCCACTACACCTGTGGGTATGGTTTGGACATACTCCATCTAAGGGGAGGTTTTTTTCTAGTTGTCTTTGAACCAAGGGATTGCATATCTGGTATAGAGTATTATAGATTAATCTATGCAGTTGGTCGGATTATCTTCTTCACATGTATTTGGAACTTTTGGTTGGCTAGGATCAAAGTAGTGTTTGAGGAATCAGTAAAGTAACCGAGCGCGTGTCTAGCGCATGGTATTCTTTGTTTTCTCTGTTTTGTTTGGTGGTTACTTTCTTGTGCATTTCTTCGAATAGGTGGTATCCATGTCCACTGGAGACCCCTCTTCTCTTATGGAGGAGGACGGGGTGGGTGCTACTGAAGAAGAACCTCCCCATACTCATTCTTTCAAGAAGGTGAGACTTAGGAATAAGGTTCAGGGAAAGGGATCGGTGAGTGGTGGAGTTTCTGCTGAAGGCACTGAAGCTGGGTTTGAGGCAAGAAGGAAGTCCTCCTTTAAGGAGCTTCTGTTGGGGGGTTCGGTGAGAGATGAAGACATGAATGATCTAGAGGAGGAGGATGACTATCCGGATGTGCAATCTTACTCCGAGGAGGAGGTCGAAGATCCTGAGTGTTCATACATCTGACTCTCTGTTAGTAAGAAGTGTCGTCTCTGTCGACAGTGGCGTCATGCCCTGATTGTGAAGGTCTTGGGTAAGTCGGTGGGATATCATTTTCTTTATAATCTTCTGGTTACTTTATGGCAAACTCGGAGGCCCTTCATGCTCACTGATTTAGGGAACGATTTCTTTGTGGTCCGGTTCTCTTGCGTGGAAAACTATGAGAAGGTGTTGACAGGAGGACCCTGGACAGTGGCTGAACATTACCTGACAGTGCGTCAGTGGCACCCCGATTTTGACCCATTTGAGGCTTCCATTGATCATGTTACTGCCTAGGTTCAGATTCCCAACCTTAGGATAGGGTTCTATGATGATAAATTCCTTATGATGGTGGGTAACAAGCTTGATAGAGCAATTCGGGTTGATCGTGTTACTCTTTCCAAAGAAAGGGGTCAATTCGCTAAGTTTTGAGTTGAAGTCGACCTGACCAAGCCCCTTCTGGCTAAGGTGTGTATTGGTAGGAAAATTTGGAAGGTTCGGTATGAGGGATTACACCTTGTTTGCTTTGCTTGTGGCTTGTATGGACATAGGGAAGATATCTGCCCCCATGGCGCGAAGGATAATGGTGTGAATTGTGAGGTTAACCAAGGTTGCCATGGACATGGTTCTTATAAGCGACCTGGTTCTGCCATGCCTAGGGACATACCGGAGGTGGTTGAAGCTAGAGGGATATAGATGTTGGTTTAGAGGAGGCAAAGAAATCGTAAGCCAGTTCCTAGACCCAAACCTGCTCCTATGGAGACTGGAAAATCCAGATTTGATGTACTGAGGGAGGATTGGCAGGAGGATGTGATTGCAGAGGTTGCTGTGGAAGCTCATATGGAATCAACTAAGGGTGCTGATAGTAGTAAGCTTGGAAAGAGTAATATCAAGAAGGATAAAAGGAAGAGTGTTATGAGTAAAAGCAAAGAAGTTAAGGTTTGGCCTACCATGGTGTTGCCGATTTTGTGAGAAGCTTCTTTAGCCGTTCATGAATCTGCTGGGAAGTTCCTACCAGTAAAGGTGCCAACTAAGGTACCCCTGAAGGATATCACTAATGCAAGCAAAGATGTGTCTCATATTGGGAAAAGGAATTTGTCCGACCGGAGTTTTCTAGCTTCTCATGATCCTGCCAATGGTATTTTAGAAGAGAAAAGTTGCTGTCAACTTCTGGCTAACAAGTCTGAAGCGGTGTGTTCAGGGAGGCCTCCAGATCAGCATACTGACTCTTTGGGGACAGGAATGCATAAAGAGGTAACTCCTATTCCTAGTGTTCATTTATTGAAGAGTGGTGTTCAGCAGGTGCTAGAGACTTGTCTTGAGTCCCCTAGCACTGTTGACTTAAGTATTGATTAAGTTGGTGTGTCCTTTGTGACTTTGTATATATGATAGATAGTATTCTTTATTGGAACTGTCGTGGAGCAGGGAGTAAAAGACTCCGCGACATTTTATTGCATTTAGTTAGGTGTTATAATCCTGAGATTCTTGTTTTGGCTGAGCCAAAAGTTAGCGGTAGTACTGCTGAAAAAGTTGTACAGGGCTTGGGTATGTTCTGGTTGGCTAGAGTTGATCCAACAGGATTTTTTGGCGGACTTTGGGTCTTGTGTAGGAGACCTGTTTCTGAGTTTATTGTTTTGTGCAAAACTTCCTACTTTATTCATACTAAGATTACTGAAAGGAATGCGAAGGAGTGGTTCTTTACTTATGTTTATGTCAATCCTGATATTGAGCTTAAAGAACAATTCTGGAATGAGTTATTGAATGTGAGTCAGGATGTTGTAGGCCCATGGGCATGGGCAGTGATGGGAGACTTTAACGACTTTTTGCTAATAGAAGAGAAGAGAGGAGGATGTCCTGCTGATCTGAGGCATTTCGAGGGCTTTAAGGAAAGATTGGAGTCTTGTAGCCTTTTTGATGCAGGATCTGTTGGCCCTAAATTCACTTGGAGAGGGCATAAGAGGCCTGGACTTGGTAGAATTTTTGAAAGGTTGGATCGGGTGGTGTGCAATGTTGAATGGAGTTTGATGTTTCCTGAAGCTGTTATTAGAAACCTCCCGATAGTTAAATCTGATCACCATCCCATTCTTTTGTCTTTGAGAGTAGACACTAGGTTGGCAACCAAAGTTAAGCCATTCAGATTTGAAATAGCCTGGCTACAGCATGAGGGATTTGCTTGTATGGTGAACAATTATTCTAGGTGGGATATTAATATTGTTGAAGCCTTGGTGGACTTGCAAAAGAAGTTGAGGAGCTGGAATAAGGAGGTGTTTGGGAACATCTTTTATAGAAAGAAGAGATTGTTAGCTAGAAGCCATGGGGTTCAAAGAGCATTGGCTGAAAGGCCTAATCCATTCCTTTTCAAGTTGGAAGATGAATTGCTAGTTGAGTATCATCGCACCCTGGCCCAAGAGGAGATTTTTTTGGCACCTGTGAACACCCAAATTTGACCCATGAAGGTTCTATTGAAATTAGACTCCAGACATGTTTAAATCATAAGATTGATGAGTTAGTCTTGGGTTGAAGTATGGATGGGGTTTAAATTTTAATAGAATTTATACGTTATAATAATTAAGACTTTTATATGCCTAGGATTAATGAGACGATTTAATCGTAGGATATGTTAAGGACTAAATTGCTAAAATGTATTTTATCTCATTAAATTTAGGCTTGTTTATTTATTGAACCCAATCATATTTATTCTTGGGTTGGAGATAAATGTAAGTCCGATTTCATAAGATATGGACTTTTCTTCAGAGTTGCACAGCCCATTAACACCTTGCTTGCAGACAAATTTAGCTCTGATTTTCGTGGAAAATCAGAGTTAAATAATTCGTTAATAGCAAGAATGTTTTTGGTATGATTTTGGCTTAAAATGAGGAATCAATGTGTAATTAGTCAATTAGGAGATGATTGAGGGGAGTAGTACTCAAGAAAGCAGAGGATTCTGAGCAGTTTAAGGGTTAATTACGCAGTAGGATCAATCAGGGAGGAATTAGGGGAGAATCGGAACCGAAAAAGGAAAGAACGGGTGAAACGTGTAGGCGCGGGCGGTCATCTCAGGGCCTGGGCGGTCTTCCACCAATGACCGCCCGGCCTGGCTGTCATCCATAGGATGACCGCCGGCCACGGCGGTCATGCATACCCGAAAACGCATTTTCTCCCCGATTTCCGCCCGTAATCTGATTCTACTCGGTTTTGGCCCAGATTTTTGGCCATTACCTTGATCATTAAGTTGGTCCATGCCCCTAGGCTACCCAGAACACTATAAATAGGACCCCTCTCACATTTGTAAGGGGGACATTCGATTACACAAAAACTCTTCATAAAGCTTTGAAGCTTGGAGAAACTCTACCTCTCCAAGCTTGAGAAATAGTTCCATAGGCAAAACTTTGGTAGAATTCCGTAGGTAGCATCATCCATTGAAGGCAGTAAAAGGGGAAAATCAAGAAGGACTCCAAGAATAAGTTGAGAGTGGGAGGAAATTGTATGGAAGGCACAACCCAAATCAAGGAGCTAGAGGAGGGCTACAAGAGGTAATCCTAAACCCTTTTTGTCTGACCACTTATTGTTGAGATGTTGATGTTGATGATGATGTGATTGTTGTGATGCCATGTCGAGAACTACGTGGGCTTTGAACCTGGTCGTCGGGGTACGTAGGTGGTTTCTAGTGGTGGAAACTCAAGCCCAATCTTCTTCTTCTCCCCTTTCTTTTTAATTTCAGTTATTATGTGTTTTGTTGTTCACACTTGCACACTTGCACAAGGCATACAAAGTCCTCTAATTGCACAAAGTTTCGCCCCAACATAGATGGGTGCCTAACACCTTCCCATCCATGATGAATCCCCGGGTCCAGCATCTTTGGTTCGCTAATCAGTTGCCTAAATAGAGTCACATGAAGTGTTTTTCCCAAGTTTTTGCCCCTTGATAAAATTTTGATGACGACTCCAAAGATGTTGGATGACGGTTATGAAGAAGGTGTAAAGGAAAGGTGAATGGGCCCAAGTGATTTTGGGTCGGGTATTCACAGCACCAGAAATCGAGACTAAAATAGATGATTGAAGGAGATTCTTTATTGTGTCTACTATTTTAAGAAGGAAGCATAATCATGTAGAGGCTCTCAAGAATGATGATGAAGAGTGGATATGGGATAATCATGGGCTACAATGTTTGGTTGTTGACTACTTTTCTAATCTCTATACTGAAGAGAATCATATGCGACCGACCCTTATTACAAGGAATTCCTTCCCCATGATGCTACAAGCTGATTGTGATAGATTGAATAAAGAGGTTACTGCTGAGGAGATTCATAGTGCTTTAAAACAGATGGAACCTCTAAAAGCTCCGAGCCTAGATGTATTTCAAGCTATCTTTTATCAATCACAGTGGGATGTTGTTGGCCCAAGTGTATTGAGTGGGTGAGAGATTTCTTTAATGGATCAGGGGATCTTAGGTGTTTGAATGCTACCTTTTTAGTTTTAAAAGGCTGATAAGCCGGAACTCATTTCTCAATTCCGGCCTATTAGCCTTTGTAATGTAAAGATCATATCTAAAGTACTGGTGAACATGATTAAGCCATCTTTGCAGAATTTGGTTGGTGCAGCTTTGTTCCTAGGAGACAGATTGTGGACAATATTATTGTTGGCTAGGAGATCATGCACTCTATGAAGGGTAAGAAGAAAATGAGAAAGTTTATGGCTCTGAAAATCGATTTGGAAAAGGCATATGATCGCCTTGCTTGGGACTTTATTGATGCTACCCTGAAGGAAGCTAGATTGCCTGTGAAGGTCTGTGAACTTATTATGATGTGTATCAGGAGCTCTTCTATTAGCGTACTTTGGAATGGCAGTGTTTCCCCTGTCTTTAAACCTTTTAGGGGTCTAAGACAAGGGGATCCATTGTCATCATATATATTTGTATTATGCATGGAGAAGCTATCACATTTGATTATTGATTCGGTTCAAGATGAGGAGTGGGTTCCTTTCTCTTTTGGTTCCCATGGGCCTCAAATTTCTCATCACCTATTTGCAGATGACTTAATGTTATTTGCTGAAGCTTCCCCTAAGCAAATGAGTGTGGTTAAGGGTATACTGGATGTCTTTGAATCTGCATCAGGCCAGAAAGTCAATTCAACAAAGTCTAGAATTTTCTTCTCTGAGAATGTGAAACCGGTTGAAGCTAGGCGCTTGGCAAAAGAGTGGGTTCATATTGTCCAAGGATTTAGGCAAATACTTAGGGGTTCCCCTCTTGCATGGAAGGGTTGTGCGTGATACCTATTGGAGTGTAGTGGAAAGAGTTCAGAAGAATCTCTCTAAGTGGAAGGTGCAGAATCTTTCTTTGGCTGGACGCATAACCTTATGCCAATCTGTGTTAACTACAGTTCTTGGTTATTCTATGCAAAGCACTCGCCTCCCCAAAGGAATTTGTAGTAAAATTGATCAGATTTGTTGTGGATTCATCTGGGGTGACTCTGAAGAGGGAAGGAAAATCCACCTAATAAATTAGGATGAGGTATGCAAACCTAAAGGTGCTGGTGGTTTGGGGATTCGTCGGATGGATCCATGTAATGAAGCATACTTGCTTAAGCTACTCTGGATTATGGTTATTGAACCCTCCAAGTTGTGGGTGAGAATACTCCTGGCTAAATATTGAAAGCATACTGATGGTGGGTTAGTTATGAAACAAACTTGCGTGGTATCCCATTTGTGGAGGAATCTAAGAGCATTATGGCATAAACTGGGAAATGGCATTCAATGGGTGGTTTCTAATGGCAGAGAGATTCAATTCTTGAGGGACAAATGGGTTGAAGGGTGTGATGCTCTCATGGACTATGCCCTCATTCCACCTGAGGAGGATGAAGTATGCATGAAGGTTGGTGAGTTTGTAACTGAGGATGGTAATTGGAAGGTTGATAATTTGAGACGAGTGCTTCTTGATCACTTGGTTCAGCAGATACTTTCCATAGTTCCTCTTGATAAGAATGGACCAGATGATGATTTTTCTTGGGGCCCGGGTAAGAATGGAGAGTTTTCAGTGCGATCTACCTATAAATATTTAGTTGGAGGGGATTGGGAGTCAGGGGAGGCTATGTGGAAAGCTATTTGGAATTGGTCAGTCCCCCAAAGAGTGAGAACCTTCATGTGTCAGGTTGCTCATGGGAAAATCTTGACTAATCAGCAGCGTGTAAAGAGGGGTTTGGCGAGTGCAGACTTGTGTCCTTGTTGCCAAGTAAATGTTGAAACTGTGCTCCATGTCTTAAGGAATTGTATTGAAGCCAGGTTGGTTTGGGCAGGATTATTACAAGGTCGGGATATGTCATTGTTTTTTCATGTAAGTAACTTGAAGGATTGGATGAGACTTAACTTGTTAGGAACTAATGCTTGGCGGGTGGATAAGGAATGGATATGTATGTTTGGGGTGGCGATTTGGTTTATATGGAAGATGAGGAATGGATGGGTTTTTAACCCCAATGGACCTGATTGGTCTGTCGATGGATGTATAAGAGCAATAATGCTCTTCCTGAATGATATGAAGGCGAGTGTAAGCCGAGGGATGGATGCTATTAGGGATGGCAAAATTCCCCATCTCTGCGAATCCCCGCAGGGATTCCCCGCTAGTGAGGCGGGGATGGGGATTTTTTTGCCCCTTGGGGCGGGGACGGGGGGATTTTTGTACCCAACGACAATTCGTGGGGCAGGGCGGGGATCACATCACCCGGCGGGATCCCGCAAAATATAAAATGATAGTTTTACCCCTTGTGTGTTAATTAATTTATTTCTGTAATAGTGATATTTTGGTCATTTCCCAACCCACACCACAGAAACACAAAAAGCCCTAATTCCCTAAATCTAATCTTCTCCTCCAATTTCTAACCACACACCACCCGTTGCCATTATCGCTACCCACGCCATCACTCTCGCCGCCAGCCCCATTATCACTATCCACGCCATCACTCACCTAACCCCAGCCCCATCTCTCACCTCTCCCCTCCACCTCGTCTTTGTCGTCATCCTCCTCCGCCTCGTTTTCTTCGTCGTCCTCCTCCACCTCCTCGTCATACTACTCTTCCCTCCGCCCCATCTTCGATCTCCTCCTTCTCCTTTGCCTCCTTGTTGTCTCCAACACCTACATCTTCTCCTCCCTCGACCTCACCCGCAGCTTCTCCCCTTGCTCCCTCGCGGTTCTCCACTAGATTCCTGCCTCCAGCATCCTCATCACCACCGCTCTCTTCCAGACCGCCTCCACCGACTGCCTCCAACTCCAGCTTCTACACAAGGCAGGCGAGCCACCAGTCACTAGTCGTCTCTTTCCCTCTCAATTTTTTAGGTTTAATTTGATTTGTTAGTTTTTTTTTGGAATATAAAGACTCTATCCTTGTGTCTTGTATTCTTTCTCATTTTTTTGAATTATCTGAAAATTGTTTATTGAGATGGAGAATTACTTTGACAGTAGAAGTAAGCATAATTTGATTTGTTAGTTTTTTTTGGAATATAAAGACTCTATCCTTGTGTCTTGTATTCTTTCTCATTTTGTTGAATTATCTGAAAATTGTTTATTGAGATGGAGAATTACTTTGACAGTAGAAGTAAGCATTGAAAATTTATGTATCTTGTTAGGAGAGGAGTACTGGATTTATGGTTCAAATCTGCCATTTTTGCCCAAAAAAATTAAAATGGTAACTTGAGGTTCGGGGAATGGGGATCCGCGGGGATCGCGGGGAGCGGGGACGGGTACAAATTTTCCCCCGCGTGCGGGGAGCGAGGCGGGGAGAAATATGTGGTGCGCGAGGCGGGGCGGGGATTACTCTACCCGCTAATTCCCCGCCCCGTTGCCATCCCTAGATGCTATGTTGGGTAGAGAGGAGAGACTCATTATATGGAAGAAACCGAAACAAAGATGGATGAAGCTAAACATGGATGGAGCCTGTAAGCGTAATCCTGGATTAGCAGGTGCTGGAGGGGTGTTTAGGGATGATTCTGGTGAGTTTGTATATGCGTTTGCAGGGAGTGTGGGTTAGTGTGATGTATTAAGAGCTAAACTTTGGGCTATTAAAATTGGACTAGAGCTGGCGTGGCATTTGGGAATAAGGAAATTGGAGTTGGAGTGTGACTCTAATTGTGTTGTTAGCTTAATTTCTCATGAGGTGGTTTACCGTGATGAAGTGGGTATCCTTAGTAGGAGAATTAGAGCACTGATCAGATTTCCAATATTTGCAGAGAAGCAAATTTTTGTGCCGATTTTTTTTGCAAACAGAGGTATACTTTTAGAAGGTAGAGTAGAGAAGTACACTGCTCCTTGTTTGGAACTCAGGCCTTTGTTGATTTGGAACTCAGGCCTTTGTTGATTAATGACCTAATAGGAGCTCATAGTTGTAGAGTTTTATATACTAAAGTTTAATGAATAGATGGCCTTTAAGGCCCCATATTTACCAAAAAAAAAAAAAGTAGTGTTTGAGGCGAAAGATGTGGATGGAAATTAAATGTTGGAGACTTGGAGTTGGTGTTGTGCAGGTCTTTACTATGGGCTAAGGCGACTTATCCTTGTTTCCCGTATGATCTATCAACCTTGGTCATTAGTACAGACAGTGTTATGGCTTGGTGCGATGCATCTGTGTAGGTCTTATCTTTGCTTATCCTTTAACTCCCATTCGTGTTGATCATGTAATGGTGTATTTGGATTAGGAGTCATCTTTGTGATGGCTGCTTGTGTACTTATTTAGTGTTATCTATACTATATATAAAAGCACGAAGACAGCGAAACAGCCGAAAGTACGAAAATAACCTTACTTAGTATTAATATAAAAACAAAAACAACATGTCATATAATAATGAATGACAAGTAGTTTCTCTATATTTACAATTATATAGCAGGAGCTAAAAAAATCAAAAAATTAGTATAATTACCTTTATATTCAATACAAAAATTATAAAAAAAACAAAAGTTTACCGACTAAAAATAATAATACTGAAAAATAATAATAGAATTTGAAAATTAAACTTATATAATTTAAAATATCAATAAAATATTAAATATTATTAACAATAATAGATTTGTAAATTCTTATCTAATACTAAAACAAATTCTAAACAAAAAAATAACGAAGAACAAGGATAGCATAACGAAGAACTGCAGAAGAGTTAGCGAAAACTACTAAGAAGGATAACATCAGCGAAAAAGAATAATCAAAGAGAAGAATAATTATAAGAACTTACGGTTTATATTTTTTCAAGTAGTTTCTCTATATTTATAAAATGAAGAACTGCCGAAAAGTCAGTGAAAACTACGAACAATGATAACATCAGATAAAAAGAATAATCATAGAGAAGAATAATTATAAGAACTCACGGTTTATATTTTTTCAAGTAGTTTCTCTATATAAACGAAGAACTGCCGAAGAGTCAGCGAAAACTACGAACAAGGATAACATCAGAGTAAAAAGAATAATCATAGAGAAGAATAATTATAAGAACTCACGATTTATATTTTTTCAAGTAGTTTCCCTATATTCATAAAACGAAGAACTACCGAAGAGTCAGCGAAAACTACGAACAAGGATAACATCAGATAAAAAGAATAATCATAGAGAAGAATAATTATAAGAACTCATGGTTTATATTTTTCAAGTAGTTTCTCTTTATTTATAACTATATAGTAGGAGCTAGAGAAACCAACAAATTAGTATAATGACCCTTATATATAATACAAAAACAATATAAAAAAAATAGAAATTTACCACATGAACAATGACTAAAAATAATAATATAATTTAAAAATTAAACTTATATAATTAAGAATATCAATGAAATAATAAATATTATTAACAATAATAGATTTATAAATTCTTATCTAATACTTAAACTAATTTTAAACAAAACAATGACGAAGAACAAGGATGGCATAACGAAGAACTGCCAAAGAGTCAGCGAAAACTACGAACAAGGATAACATCAGCGAAAAATAATTATAAGAACTCACGGTTTATATTTTTTTCAAGTATTTCTCTATATTTATAGAATGAAGAACTGCCGAAGAGTCAGCGAAAACTACGAACAACGATAACATCAGCGGAAAAGAATAATCATAGAGAAGAATAATTATAAGAAGTCACGGTTTATATTTTTTCAAGTAGGAGCTAGAAAAACAAACAAATTAGTATAATTATCCTTATATACAATACAAAAACTATATAAAAAAAAACAAAAATTTACCAACATGAACGAAGACTAAAAAAATAATAATATAATTTGAAAATTAAACTTATATAAAATTTAGGATATCAAAGAAATAATAAATATTATTAACAATAATAGATTTGTAAATTCATATTCCACTATATAAACTAATTCTAAATAATGTGTATCCATCTACCTAGATTTTATATATAAGTTCTTTTCAAGATTAAGATTAATACTACACCACGAAATTTAAAACATATAATACTATGCCACGTGCATCACACGATGCAGAAAAAACTAGAAAGGATAGAGACCACCTACTGCTATCTTGTACAGTCTCTTGGCTGGTTTGGTCTAAAATATATGCAGGTGGTGGGGGTAGTATGGTGTGTGCCGGCCTCTCTTGATGACTTCCTTCTCCAGTGGACTTTCCTATCTCCACGGAATTGCAACCGTACTGGCTGGTTTTTGATTGGGGTCGCGGTTCTCAGATCGATTTGGTTCGAGAGGAATAGGAGTATCTTTCAAAACGTTTCTGCAGATGTGTGTACGGAATAGCTGAGTTGGTCATGGTGCACGCGACATTCAACCAGACTTCCCTTTCAGCACCTCTGTAGTCCTTGCAAGCGCTGATAGCATAAAGTTTTGGAGATGTCCTAAGAGAAACTTTAATAGTTTGGCACCTTTTTCATTTTCTGCAGTGTTATTCTCTAATTTTGTAAGGGCCGCTTCCGTACACTGGTCCTTTCCAGCATGGCCAAGTAAAGCTCATCTTTCATGATTAATTAATAAAGTCACCGTTTAGCATAAAAAAAAAAAAAAAAGAAAAACCGATTCAAGACCATAGATGGCAGGGGAACAAAGGTAGAGATTGCCTTGGACAATGCATTACAATCAGGGGAGAGAGCCATGTACATGGCATTAGTATTCATTCCTGTAATTATTCATGGATGGAGCATATGTGGAGCAATCCGGACATGGAAGAATCGCTCCAATTTATTCTCCAACCCAGAATTTCAAGGTTGCTCCTGACTTAACATCTGATGCAGCTCCTCTACCCTGCATCATCAGTGGCAAAGCATGTTAATTAAATTTTTAGTATGTCCTCCAAAGTTTGTTTTGTACGTACCTGTGATGATTTAATCTCCTCCAGGGTTTGTTTTGTACGTACCTGTGATGATTTAATCTCCTCCAGGGTTTGTTTTGCTTGCTCTAGGGGCTCTACAAAGACAAGAACTACAATTGGTCAAGCAAATTTATGGCTTTTGCACAGCTTTGGACTACAACGGACTTTCTATCCCATGTATATGTGTATTCTTGAGACCTCTAGAGGCAGTGGTTTTGTATGAATAGATGGTGCTTCGGTTGGTTTTTGTTCTTCTCGTAAGAGCAGCGACAACCAGCTTTTCACGGTGGGAGTGAAGGGGTTTTTCGAGGACTACGAATACTAGAGGCAGCGGGGATTGGCCACGTTTAGATTTTGTGCGGGTATTGACTACATTCAAGGATAAGGCATCGTTTTTGGGACAACTCCCAAACAGTAAATGGTTTCATATGGGAAGAAACCAACTCAATATACACAAGCTTCGTACACAGTATTCACAAAAGCAACATATGATCAGAACTGACTTGCTTGAATTACTTTACAAAGACAAGAACTACATTCTTCAACAAAATTTATGGCTTTTACACAGCTTTGGATTACAAAGACTTTCCATCTCATGTATATGTGTATTATTAGGTAGTTGTACACAAGAGCAACTGTTCTTTCTGAGCTCCTGTTAATTACTCAACTACCTTCCTTTCTAGGTGCGAGCAACAAGTGCAAAAGGAGGCTGAGTTGAAACCTCTCAATGGTGAGTATAATTTGTTTCCTGACCTATCAATGGAGCCAGGAATCAAAAAACATTATTTTAGCATAAAAAATATCCTTTCCTGCCCATGTCTGCCACCATTGACCAAAATCAGATGAGCAAAATCGATCTCAGGCTGAAAAACCGGAAACTGAGAACATCCTTTATGGGTTATTTATTATTATAACCTTGGTTTCTCTACTGTGACCTCACGCGATATCCTTTATCACATGTGAGTAGGTCAAACTATTCTTTAGCGGTAGTCGTTCAGTCCCCAACCAGCCGCATACCCTGAGCATCTCATGCATGATGAATCAATAAGTGGTACGTGCATTTTGTGTGATTATTGTTGTGAATTTGAGTATGTGTAAATATAGTATTTTTCTTTCAATAAACAAAAAAATCACAAAAAAAAATATATAGGAAAGTGTATAGTAAAAAAAAATTCGCTGGGACCGCCGTGCCAACTCTGCGCAGGGGCAATATTGCGTAGTGAGATCTGATGAGTAAAAGAGAAACTATATAAAAGCACCAACTCTAGAAAAACCGGCAAATTGACCCATTACCCTTTATTATTTAATTACTATTATTTATATCTACATACTAAATAATGAAATACTAATTGAAATCACATTGGTAGATTTGGAAGCACATACCAAGTTAAATCCTGAACACAAGGTTACTTCCAAGACGATTATAAAAAGAATACCCTCCCGAAACAGTAGGATATTTTTGTAGGTGGAACTAAAGGGATAGGAAAAATATTTTTATATCACGTACTACTTGTCATTGATAAATTTAAAGGGATGATAGCACTTGCAACTGCAACATGTAGTGTCACAGCGGCAATTATGCCTGGTGGACGAACAGCTTAATCACGTTTTGATATACCAATCATCACCGATGAAACAACTTTGTGTAAGATGTCAGAGCAAGATTCAACTGTAGAATTGATGAGAATGGCAAGACTTATTGTGTTGGATGAAACACCAACAGACACTTTATGTTATAATGAATAATCAACAACTTTTTAGAGGGATAGTTGTTGTATTCGATGGTGATTTTAGACAAGTATTGTATGTAGTTTTAAGAGATACAAGACTAGAAATTATAGAAATTTAGTCAAATCTTACTTGTGGGATAAAATGGAGAAATTGAGGTTAACAATCAACATAAGGAAAAATCCTAATAAGAAATTTAGTCCACATTTACAAAGGATAAAAAATGGAGAAAAACTTATAATTTAAAATGGCTTCATTTCAATACCCTACGAAATAGGCATGAATCAAAAATTGATTGTTTGAATAAAATTCATATATCCTCGGCACGAACACAATGCAAATTCAGTTGTTTACATAACTGAGAGAGCAATTCTTACCACAAGAAATAATATATGTAGAAACTAAATGAAAAATTGATCAATAATTTTTCAAGGACCACATGACATTTAGAAGTTTTGATGAGGACACACAAAATTTCTACTAAGAAAATTTCTCAATACTTTAACTCGAAGTGGACTCTCACCCTATAATTTGGTACTTAAAATAAATTTTCTAATCATTTTCCACCAAATCGACTTTACTATGGTACTGGAATGGTTTGCAAAGGATTTTACCAAAATATAATAATGCATGCTGAAATCATTGTGGGCCAACATGCTTAAAAAAATATTTTCCTCCCCAGAATACATATTTCTTCACCAGAAAATGAAGTCTATCTATTCAAATTTATAATAAAGTAACTTCATCAGGCATGCTCCACCTACCAATAACATATAAAACTAATGATAAATCAAAAAATACAAGAAGCTATCCACATTCAAGAGTGCTAACTATAACATCTATTTCAGTTAAAAGCGACATTAATGAAATAAATATTTATTAACAAGTATGGAAGACGACCAAAAAAACATTCAAATTATATAATGATTGAAAACATAAAGGATAAAAAATATCACAAAATATATAATATAAGAAATAAAAAACATAAGTACTTTAAGACTAAGATAAGTAAATAAGTTTATTAATATTAACTTTTATACTCGCAAAATAATATTTGTTTTACATTAACCAACATACTAATGTGAAAGAGAAAAACATTTTAGATATCATGAAAACAAACCAAGGTATGAGGGATTGAAAAAAAAAATTATCATGTCTAAATGAAACACCCTATCCCGTATTTACCGCTATTCACAGTAAACACGTGGCCATCTTATTATTACTGGAATAACAACATCGAAGTCATACAATAAAGTCAAACCCAAGCATAGCTTAATATAGCAAACCACACACACAACACCCGTCCACGGGGATAATTATTACAAAAGCAGTCTCAGCAACCAACAACAGAAGCAAGGGTCAACAGCAGCGGAAGACTTGAAAATAACAACAGCACACCACAAATGAAAAGATGCAGCGGAGAATGGATCCGGGTCTGGCAGAGGATACGCCGCAACTTGCCTGGCACGTTCCTGTACTAAAACAAATCAATCTACGTGACCGTGTCACGTAGCGAGGGGTGAGTCCGAAGTGCTCACCGGGTAAAATCCACAAGTAATAATTAATATACAAGCATCCATTGTAACCAAGTTACCATGAACAATCAATACATCACAGAGACAAAACGTTAACCCAAACCTACGCTTCCCGGTTATCTTTCCTAACATCTAACCTGTTAGACTAGACCAAATTTTATTAACAGGGCCCCTATCACAAATTAAATGTTGGCCGTGCCTGGTAGCCAGGTTAGCTAATCCCAGGGTACTCCCCGTTAAACCATAACATCACAATCACAAGTATCACAATAACCGAGTCCCGCAGTCCTCCCTACTATAAATCAAATCATAACACAATTCTCAAGATGACTACCATCTGGCCGTACCAACACTTAACTGTGACTACCTAACTGTCTAGGTGATACCATTATTATCATTCACAGACATTTAAGTTCTTATAATTTATTCCGAGTAGGCACTCTGCCTCTCAACTCGTCTGAATAATCTTAATCTTAACTCCGGTACACCTGGTACCTACATCGCACTCATTGCACAGCAACAATAACAAGAATATCAACACAGTACACATCCAATCAACCATTCACAGTCACAAAATTATTCACAACAAGGCACACACGACAAAACATTACCAAACCATAACTCAATATAACGGGCTGAATATTAACAATGACTTGTCCTCACCTTAGTTGACGAGTTCCTCGGGAATTTCGCCCTCGGGTTCCAAGTCCACGTTCTCGTTCACTTCACCTAGATGTATTAACATACAATCACATAAATGCACACAAAATGATATGCATGTATAATTGTCTATTTCCGTAATTTATTTATAGTATGTCTTAACGTAATTATTATTTGTACCCTATTTATGTCCTTGATAATATATACTTCCACAAGGTTATTATTAATAATTATTACTTATTTATACTTCCAGAATATATATATGTATTTATATTCGTATAAAATAAATTCTACTATATTAATACCGTTATTTTCTCTATTATTTTCGGACAGGGCTAGTCAGACCAAGCCCTGGTCCAAGTTATTAAACCCAAATAGTACAAAGCCCAGGTGCAGAGCCCAAGCCAAAGCAGGCCCAAACGTTGACCCGGACCGTCAACCCGACCCGCGAGTCGGCCCACCCGGTTTGCCTGACCACTCACACATTCGGGTTGGTCTCGACCCGCGACCATCTTATCCGCATCGTCTTCATCAACCGATCTGCTCACCTAGCAGCGGCGGCGACGACGGCAGCAGATGAGGACGACTGTGAGCAGTGGTGCGACGCAACGATGAAGACGGCTCTGCTCGGTGAGGCAGCGGCGGAAACGTGACTGCTGGTGCGGCGGGTCGCGGCTGTCTTCTCGTCCCGGTGCTACGTGGTGAAGGCGCGACGAGGAGGATGGAGGGGAAGAGACTACGGCGGCGTGTGCAGGTCCTGGTGGTGGCAATGGGTGCGCGGGAGGCGCTGCGCGCGGTGGTGGCGGTCGGTGGTGCGGCGACAGTGAGGGTATGGAGGCTGGTGTGACGTCGTTTAGGCAGCCGGGGTTGTTTAATTTTTTTAAAAAAAATTTGTATATATGTTTATGCTTATGGAAACAGAATGTTGCGAATTTGGACAGGGTAATAAGGTGGTTTTTTGGCTGGATTGCTGGTGGCTAACTTGTGGATTGCAGGGAGCAGAATTTTTTTATATTACCAGAGATAGGAAAGGACAAAAGATTTTGGCAGACAAAGTGGAGAAAAATCTGCCAATAATTGAAGAATTATAGAGGTTTCCTGTGCGTGCATGATTGCAGAAAAAATCTAGTCCATTAAAAGACTTATTTGCCCTTCTTGTTTCCTTTGGGTTTAAATTTAACCTAGGGCAAATTCGTCTTTTTGCGCTTTTACCAATCCGGAAAATTCCAACTTGTCCCAGAAATTCCGTAAAAAAGTCCGGGGTATGAATTGAGACTCGGAATTGGAATCCGATGCTCGGTTTACCATGAAATAATTACCAAAGGTTAATTCCTCACGGTAAATTACTATGCAAAAGAATTACGGTCGCGGTAAAAACAAAAAATTTACCTGGGCTGTTACAGCCTTCCCCCCTTAAGGAATTTCGTCCCCGAAATTCGATCCCGGTTCTTCAAAGAGATGCGAGTACTGCGTTCGCATGTGCTCTTCAACTTCCCATGTGGATTCATTAGCTGAATGCTTACTCCACTTGACTTTTACCATGGGAATGGTGCGTTTCCTTAACTGTCGTACTTCACGTGCAAGGATCTTTTCCGACACTTCCGTATACGTCAGATCCTCGGCTACCTCAACTTCTGCCGGTGTCACTATATGACTTGGATTTGATCGGTACCTCCTTAACATCGACACGTGGAACACATTATGAATGCGTGATAACTCTTCAGGTAATGTGAACCTGTATGCCAAAGGTCCGACTCTTTCCACGATCTCATAAGGTCCAATGTATCTGGGGCTAGCTTTCCTTTCTTTCCGAACCTGATTACACCTTTCCATGGCGTAACTCGGAGGAAAACTTTTTCACCAACTTGATACTCCATCTCTCGTCGGTGTTTGTTTGCATAACTCTTTTGTCTATCCTGTGCGGCTCTCATGCATTGTTTCACTGTCTGGATTTTATCAACTGTTTGTTTGACCAAATCCGGACCAATGATCAATCGAAGTCCTTCTTTATCCCAGCAAACCGGACTTCTACACTTCCTTCCGTAGAGAGCTTCAAAGGGCGGCATACCAATACTAGAATGGTAACCATTATTGTATGCAAACTCCGCCAATGGTAAATACTTGTCCCAGCTTACACTAAAGTTGAGTGCGCAAGCTCTGAGCATATCTTCCAGAGTCTGAATAGTCCTTTCAGACTGTCCGTCCGTCTGCGGATGGAAAGCAGTACTGAAGCTCAGTTTGGTACCGAGCGCTTCTTGTAGACTCTTCCAAAATCGAGAGGTAAACCTCGGATCTCGATCAGACACTATTGACTTGGGTATACCATGCAGCCTCACAATCTCAGCAACATATTTTCTCGCCAAAGTTTCCATGGTATCGGTTTGGCAGATATGAAGAAAATGAGCGGTCTTGGTCAAACGGTCGACAATGACCCAAATGGCATCATGCTTCCTTTGAGTTATCGGTAACCCTATCACAAAGTCCATCGAGATCATCTCCCACTTCCATTCTGGTATTGTGAGTGATCTCATCTTCCCGGCTGGTTCTTGCTGCTCTGCTTTCACTTGTTGACAGGTGATGCATCTTGCAACATATTCTGCCACATCCTTCTTCATTCGAGGCCACCAATAATGGCTCCTTAGATTCTGATACATCTTGGTACTTCCTGGATGCATAGTATACGGGGTCATATGTCCTTCTTCCAGAATCTGATTACGCAGGTCTCCGACTTTGGGTACACAAAGCCGTTTTCCAATCATCAACGCTCCATCTTCTGCTATACGGAACTTATCTTCTTTGCCGCTACGTACTCCTTCTTTAAGTTTAACAAGGTCTGAATCTCCATCTTGTAGTTCCACAATCCATCCTCTTAGGTTGGACTTGACATTCATGTGTGCTATCAAGGCTCCTGTATCATCAATTGTCAGGTCAGCTCCCAACTTCCATAACTCGATGATTGCGGACATCGAGTAAGTAGTGGAGGCTTCGCCCGGCTGTCTCCGACTCAAAGCATCAGCTACTACATTAGCTTTTCCAGAGTGGTACTCGATAGTACAGTCATAATCATTCAGTAGCTCAACCCAACGTCTCTGTCGTAAGTTGAGCTCTTTCTGAGTCATGATGTACTTGAGACTTTTGTGGTCGGTGAAGATCCGACACTTCTCTCCAAACAGATAGTGTCTCTAAATCTTCAATGCTTGAATCATAGCTGCCATCTCTAGATTATGTGTCGGGTAATTCTTTTCATGAGGCCTTAATTGCCTAGAGGCATATGCAATCACCCGTCCTTCTTGCATAAGCATAGCTCCTAACCCATGACCAGAGGCATCACAGAATAACACGTACTCTACTCCTGGCTTGGGTACTGTTAACACTGGTGCTGTGGTTAGCTTCTTTTTCAACTCTTCGAAGCTCTTCTGATATTCTGGACTCCAAGTGAAGGGTTGTTCTTTCCTTAACAGATTCGTCATGGGACTGGCTATCAAGGAAAATCCTTCAATAAACCTCCGATAGTATCCTGCAAGGCCAAGAAAACTTCTAACTCGGACACATTCTTAGGAGGCTCCCACTCTAGAACAGCTTTAACTTTGGCGGGATCTACCTTAATCCCATCTCCTCCTACTACATGTCCGAGGAAGGAAACTTCTCCAAGCCAGAATTCACACTTGCTGAACTTGGCATACAATTTCTTCTCCCGTAGCCTTTGAAGAACTATCCCCAGGTGTTCCTCATGTTCTTTCTTGTCCTTCGAGTAGATAAGGATGTCATCGATGAAAACTACAACAAACTTGTCAAGGAATTCCTTCAAGACCAAGTGCATCAAGCACATGAACATTGCTGGTGCATTAGTTAACTCGAAGGGTGCCACTGTGAACTCGAAGTGGCCATATCGGGTGCAAAATGCAGTCTTTGGTATGTCCTTCTCCGCAATCTTGATCTGATGGTAACTTGATTGAAGATCGATCTTGGAAAACACCGTAGCTCCCTGTAGCTGGTCAAAAAGGTCATCAATCCTTGGCAAGGGATACTTGTTCTTGATTGTCACCTTATTCAGTTGTCGATAATCCACACACACCCTCATGCTACCATCTTTCTTCTTTACGAACAACACCGGTGCACCCCAAGGTGATGTATTGGGTCTAATGAAACCCTTCTCAAGGAGATCATCCAACTGTTTCCTCAGCTCCTGTAGTTCCATTGGTGCCATCCGGTAAGGTGCCATAGAGATGGGGGTAACTCCAGGTACTAGGTCGATAGTGTACTCCACCTCTCTGTCGGGAGGCAATCCCGGTAGATCTTCTGGAAACACATCGGGAAACTCCTTTACTACTAATATGTCTTCGGGAGTCGGATCCTGAGTTTCTTCGCCCGAGACATGGGTCAACAAGGCATTCGGACCATTCTGCTTCATTCCGAAATCCTGAGTAGCAGAGATACTGCATGTGGTCGCAGCTCTCCCTATACCAGTCAAGAAAATCGGTCGATCTCCGGTGGATGTCAGTGTTACTTGCTTAGCTCGGCAATCCACCATTGCTCGATACTTCGACAACCAATCCATGCCCAAGATTATATCAAAACCTCCCATACTCATGACAATAAGTTGGGCAGGAAAGTTTTCTTTGCCGTATACTAAGGGTACGTCCTTACACACACGGTCTAACCTTATTATAATGCCTGTAGGTAATCTAACCCTCATCGGGTGTTCTAGCTTCTCATCCTCACAGTTATGTTGCATGGAAAAGTTCTGAGCTATAAAAGAATGTGTAGCTCCAGGATCTACTAAAGTGTGTGCAACATTATCATAAACTGTAAAGGTACCTGCAATCACTTGGGCAGCATCAGGATCATCTTCTGCAGTGATTACAAAGGCTCTGGGGACCGCTACACTTTGATTGGCAGCAGACTATGTCCGTGCAGCAGAGTTTCCTCGTCCACGGCCTTGTCCAGAACCTACAGGTCCACTCGGTACACTTGCTACCGAGGCTGGAACGGTCTGTGTTGGGGTTGGATTCCCAGCCCTTCCAAGCTTCGGGCATGCAAAACGGTAGTGCCCCAACTCGTTGCATTCGAAACATCGAATTGTGGACAAAGGAGCTCTAGTACGGTTCCGCTGGTCCCGGTCCATCCCCCGGTGGAAGCTCTGCGGTTGTTGTTCCATCCACGTCCATATGTCGCTGACAGGTTCTGGCCTCGTCCGACTACTGGCGCACTGGCGGTCCTCTTGTTCTGGTTTATTGGATTTGTTGTGGCTGCCCTCTTTCGGGCTTCTCGACGAACTGCCTGTTAGTCTAGCCAGGTTCCTTCAGCCTTCTGGGCATCTTTCACCATAGCCTGGTATCCAGAATACTCCTTACACCCCATAATTGCTCTGATGTCGGGATGTAGTCCTCTCCAAAAATGCTGACACTTGGCTTCCACGGTAGCCACAAGATTTCCCTCGTACATGGACAGGCGGTTAAACTTCTCCTCATATTCTGTCACGGTCATGTTGTTCTGTCGCAGCTCCAGGAACTCACACTGCATGCGCTCTCGGAACTGGTCAGTGATTGTACCTATCTCTGAACATCTAAGTGAATTCCGCCTATGGCATCACTACGGGCTTTGGCATGTCCCGTGTGACGGATTCCCACTAGTCGGTAGCTGTCTTCCTAAAGAGAGATGCGGCATAGTTCGCCCAACGATCATCTGTGCATCTCAGTTTGTACATAACTCTGGTGGTCTGGCGCAACCACTCATCTGCAACACGAGGGTCTGTTGCTCCCGAGAAGTTTTCAGCTCCAAGTTTGGTTAGCTTGGTGTAGACCGGATCATCGATCGGTCCTTCATTGCGAACGGTTTGGTTGTGGAGAATTTGCGTCATCATCTGCATCATCTCCATAGGTAGCGCAGGTGGTATCCCCTGTGCTCCACCATACGCTGGTTGCCCACCTCCAGCTTGAGGCGGTTGGTCAACCGACACTTGGTCTCCATCCAAGTGCATCTGTTCAGCAGGCTGGTGTCCCTCAACCGGATCCATGTCGCGGTACCAATATAAAAATGCATGTAATATCTTAATCATGTGGAGCGAGCTATGCACAGGAAACAAGCACAACAATCATCAAAAGACCTACTGCCCGCTCCGCTACCAAAATAAAACACCCTGTCCCGTATTTACCGCTATTCACAGTAAACACGTGGCCATCTTATTATTACTGGAATAACAACATCCAAGTCATACAATAAAGTCAAACCCAAGCATAGCTTAATATAGCAAACCACACACACAACACCTGTGCACGGGGATAATTATTACAAAAGTAGTCTCAGCAACCAACAACAGAAGCAAGGGTCACACAACAGCAGCAGAAGACTTGAAAATAACAACAGCACACCATAAATGAAAAATGCAGCGGAGAATGGATCCGGGTCTGGCAGAGGGTACGCCGCAGCTTGCCTGGCACGTTCCTATACTAAAACAAATCAATCTACGTGACCGAATGTTGTTTAATTTTTTTAAAAAAAATATGTATATATGTTTATGCTTATGGAAACTGAATGTTGCGAATTTGGACAGGGTAATAAGGTGGTTTTCTTCCTGGATTGCTGGTGGCTAACTTGTGGATTGCAGGGAGCAGAATTTTTTTATATTACCAGAGATAGGAAAGGACAAAAGATTTTGGCAGAAAAAGTGGAGAAAAATCTGCCAATAATTGAAGAATTATAGAGGTTTCCTGTGCGTGCATGATTGCAGAAAAAATCTGGTCCATTAAAAGACTTATTTGCCCTTCTTGTTTCCTTTGGGTTTAAATTTAACCTAGGGTCAAATTCGTCTTTTTGCGCTTTTACCAATCCGGAAAATTCCAACTTGTCCCGGAAATTCCGTAAAAATGTCCGGGGTATGAATTGAGACTCGGAATTGGAATGCGATGCTCGGTTTACTATGAAATAATTACCAAAGGTTAATTCCTCAGGTAAATCACTATGCAAAAGAATTACAGTCGCGGTAAAAGCGAAAAATTTACCTGGGTTGTTACACTAAAAATTAAATTATTAAAAAAAACTATTTCATGACTATTTAATATCTTATAGTACACGTTAAGACTCGAAGTGTCTGATGGAAAAGATAATACATCAACAACTTTATTTATTAAGGAAAAAATGATAATTGGATATAGCAAAAAAAAGAATTTGAAAAGTTAATCGCTTGCTAAGACGAAAAATCCTTTTTCTTGGTAAGCTTGAATAGAGAAAACGAGTGAAATAAGAAAGAATGCTGAGAAAGTACGAAAAGCTACAGAAAAACAAAAAGAAAAAAATAGAATTATATTGAAAATAAAACGATTAAATGCAGCCAATTCCTAAAAGAATTAAACTAGAAAAAGACAGAGGCACTTTACTTTTCAAGCTTCAAGATAATTACTGTATTAATTATTTTTTACTTCATGTATAAATTTATTTATTGTAACTTCAAACTTTCACTTAATGTAATGAATATTTAATTGATTAAATTTTTAATTATTGTAGAATTATTTTTTTAAATAACAGAATTATACTACGTGCATCGCACGATGAAAGAAAAAAACTAGTATTAATAAAACTTCTTTTATATATATAAAAAAATGACATAAAGTCGTTGGCTTCCAGAGGTTTTCCCAAGAAGTAGGTGATAATGTGGTCATTGCCAACCCCTCGAGGAACTTCAGCTTATCCAGTAATCTATTCATGGAAATGGATGGGATTATAAATAGCTTCAGTGGGAAGGAAACAATTGTGGCCATTTGCCATGGCTACCACAACTTTAATTTCTTCTCATGTTCTTATCATAAGCTCCTTGTTTTTTCTAATTTCTTTTCTTCAACTAAATGGTGCACATGAACTCAAAGTTTGCGGGTTTCAGGCAATATATGCCTTTGGGGATTCATTGACAGACACTGGCAATGCCATGTTTCTCACATATCCATATGGAATGACTAACCCCAATCAAACTGGTAGAGCCTCAGATGGATTGTTGATTGTTGATTATATTGGTAAGCAGCAAAAAAGCACAAAAAAGATTGTTTAAGTACCAAAATTTTATTTAATTAATTCCATTCTTATCTTCACTTTTTCATGCAATTAAAACACAATAAAAGTGGTAATTAAATCAAATGTTTTTTTTTTCCTTCTTTGTAACTTTTACAGCACAATCAGCTGGTCTTCCTTTGCTAAATCCATCTGGGGATAAAAACGCAACATTTCAGAGTGGTGCGGATTTTGCTTATTCTGGTATTACAGTCTTGAATGATAAATTCCACAACAAAAGCAATATTTTTAGAGGGTATGTCCCAGATTTCAATCTCCAATCAGAAATTAAAGCATTTAAGACCCACCTGAAAAGTTTCTGCAAAAATCCCAAAAGTGAGTCATCTTTATATTTTTCATCTCCAAGGAAAAAAAAAAACACCAAGATTTCATGTGCTAAATGTTGTCTCATTTTTGTTTCATGCCTGCAGCTCTAGAATGTAAAAAGAAGATGGAATCATCTCTCTTCTTTTTGTGGATGGGAATCAATGACTACAATTATGCCATTGCTGATGGAGGTATAGAGGCTATTCCATATCTTAAAACTATTGAACAGGCAAAAAAATTGAAATTGGTGCCTACTGTGGTGAAGCATATCATCAGGGCTCTTAAGGTGAGTCGCCAAGGAGTTTACATTATTACTCTACTTAATTATACATTCAATATCTGATTTATTTCTGAGTTTTAACACTTCTCTTCTTTTTTCTTTTCTTGGATGCTTTTAGAAACTCATGTCTTATGGCGCCACTCAAGTGCTTGTTCTTGGACTTCCCCCTTACGGCTGTTCACCTTATTTTCTTACACCTCAATCCAAGAACAGTTCTGCAGTCTATGATGAACATCAATGCTTGAAGGATTACAATGACTACCTTATGTACCACAACATTTATCTCCAAGAAGCCTTGGGTTCTTTGCAGAATGAAAACCCTAATGCGAACATAGTATATGGTGATACTTACAAGGCAATGAGAACAATTCTGGCCGAGCACACAAAATATGGTGAGTGCAGGAACAATGTCTTGAAGCACAAGTTTTTTTTGAATTCTACATGTGAAATAACTTCTTAATGTTCTTTACCTTAATTTCCAGTAGTTGCTTGCCATATCAATTGATGTTGTTTATTTTTCTACCTCCGTGGACAGGGATTGAAATGCTGAGTCAAGCTTGTTGTGGGGTTGGTGGAAAATATCATTTTACAGGTAATATTACCAAATTGTGTGGACGACCTGATGTGCCTTTCTGTTCAGATCCTTCAAAGCATATATTTTTCGATCATCTTCACTTTACACAAAATATGAATGAGAAAATGGCAGGACTTCTTATACAAGACATATTGCCAAAGCTTAAATGCAATGCAACTGGCAAGCGTTAATTGTAACTAACTGTGCATATGATCATGGTGTACCATGGACGGTTGTGAATTGTAATGCGAAGAAAAAAAATTTATTTATCTATTACATCTTTGTCTATAATTTTTAGCTTCTTTCTCACTTTTTTTCAAAGCAAAAAACACAAAAGAAAAACATACAGACACAACTCTAGAGTTAGAAGATTCAAGTAACATGGCCTATATCCAATTAGGAGCAATCACAGGGCATTGCCTCAAAACCATAGTGATTTTAGGTAACACCGAGTGGTATATAACTCGATCGAGCAAGTGGAAACTAATCGATGCAGGACTTATAAGTCGCAACAAGCGCAAGCCCACACCTGGTTTTTTTTGAACAAATTCTCTCTGTCTTTTTGTATCTTAGGAAGTTTTCTTCTTCTCTTTTTTTTTTTTTATTGGAAAAGCATTTCCAGGAAGTGCTCTTGAAGCAATAGAAAACATTAGATTTTGACAAAAAAATAAAATAACAGAAAGAAGAGTGGATTATTACCGGGAGGACACTGTAGTTTTCACTCCCTAGCTATTTACCACCACTGAAACAACTCCAATTATTTACCTTTCTCCCAATTTTTTTTCCCACTAGTCTTGTTCCCTTTTTCACTTACAAGGCTACAATAGCAGAGGTGGTCGGGTATGTAAAAGAAAACCACCACAAAGGCATAACACCTGGGGGGTAAGAAACAGAGCGAAAGGCTACTAAATATAGAGAATCATATCCACCTTGGAACTCACACTGCTCTCCCAAAACCAACAAAAAAAAAACTTCTTCTTCACCCTCACCCCCCAAAATTTTCTCTTGCTTTCTCTTTGTTTCATAAAAGAACTTGCTATTGAAACACGCAACCTCAACATGCAATTTCTTGCACTACTATTCTGCCATTGCCTGCCCCCCCACTGAGCACTCCCCCTCTCATTGCTGCCACAGCTGAGAGAGTCTGTCATTCAATTCTTGGTCAAAAGTCATTAATGTCACTTCATGTAATTGGAGAAAAAGATACAAATTTTTCCCCTTTTTAATGAGAAGGAAAACAGTCACAAATTCATCATTCAATTTCAACTTCAGGAATTTGTTATAGTAATCATTTTTTGCTTGTATATAAAAAATTGAACTTCAAGAGTCAGTCTCAATCAAGTAGTAATAAAAATGAAGTAGTACAATGTTGAGCCTTTAATTGAGTAAGTGTGTGTCTTCTTCAGTATGTAGTATCTTCATTTATTGATTTGAGCTACTCTCCTTTCGAATTTCAAAGTCCATTTATATTCATCAACAACTAGCTTAGGGGGAATAGAGGATGGTACATTACTACATTGTCACCTATTGTACATGACAGGTTCAAACGATCAGCCATGTGATTTCCTACATGCATGAACTTGCATTGAAAATATACTAAATCAAGCTAAATCTGAAAGTCCATGTGATTTCTTATCTTCATATTTTTTCCATATATAGCTTCTAACAAAAGAAGGGCATAACTTGGAGGGTTTAAACTTTTAAAACTGGTAAAATGGAACATGATGTGCACCTATTTGGCGGCAGGAAGTATCTTACAAGATGATTCAATACATACGTAATAGAAGGAGTAACAGATTTGACTCATATCCACCCACAGTTGATCAAAACCAGTAAGAAGAAATAAAGATTCACTGGCTTGTGTGTCAAATTAAGGGTCAAATCTATTATTGCTTGTTCCCAATTCTGCAGGGAGGGGAGAATTGTTTCTTTTCCTCACCCAACCCACCTTCTGTTCATCACTTGCCATGGACTGTTCATGGGTCCTACATGTTCGTCCGCATTTCAATTGGTAAGTGCCATCCACTCCCCTGAGGAGTGAGTGAGTGAGTGATATATAGCTAGCTTCATGTGCATAAATATTTTCATTGATTGAGAGTATTCACATTTCACAATCAAGGGTTGTATTGAATTTTTCAGTTTTTGTCACTCCACTTGCAAAGAATCACTCATTTCGATTGCTTTTTCTCACACAGACATGAATTAAGGTCTTTAATTAAAGAATGGCCACTTCAAGACTCAATCTCTTTTCAAGTGAGACTACTACTACCCTCTCTTATTTCTTTCTCTCTCCCTAGCTAGGGAGGAGGACTTGTTGTGTATATAAATGCATGAACCCAGGGCAAGACTCCTTTGCTGGTGATCATCATGCACCTCAGTTGATGATCAGTTATGGGGGAATGCATGCGTGCTTTTGTATAATATGGTGTACATTGGTGAGTAGCTCTTGCTGGAGAAGCAGGGCACGTGCAAGTCCTCTCTTACTCAACAACTCTGCACGTGCTCCCCTTCTCCAACATGGGTTTCTCACCTTTTCTTTTTCTTGTCCCTCTTCTTCTGCAGAAAACACACACATAACTAAGGTAAGGTTACTTCCTTGGCCTAATATCATGAAAGTTTCCTCCCACTGCATCAAAGTATTGTTTTTCTTCTTATAATAGGTATCTTCATCCCAATTCTGTTTGATCATCAGTTTCACTCACATTTGCAGATATACATAGTTCCCTGAAGTAACTTACATTTCTCTGTCTCTGCTATAAAACATTTGACTTGCTTCTGTGTTCTTATGTTGCCCCATTTTATAACTTAATCTTAATTAGTGATGTATGCATGCTTGCATGGCATGTTTCACTTCAATAGTTCACCGGATGGCAGGGACTAATGACTTTGATTAGTAATATAAGGATGGAGTATACCTGAGGTCCCCACTGCTCATACTATTTAGTTGAAGGGCTTAGCGTTAAAGCAGACATTTTTAGCTGTTGACCTTCACTGAAAGGTACGTACTTGGAGGGCAGAGAAGAGACAGGGGACTAAGCAGAATCTTTTTCTTCAGATTTTTGACGTGAAAAGCAAGTGTTTTGCAATAACTAATGATCAGTACGGACTAGCTATTACTTGTTGAGGCCCATTAATGGGAACTGAACGATACAAGTTTTTTTTTTTCTCTCTTTTTCTTTTTTCTTTTGTCAGAGATAGAAGTGTAATTTTATTTGACAAACATAATCTTTTTCTTTCATTAACCACTTGTTGATTTTGCCTCTTTTTTTGTGATTTCAAGAAACAGTTTGTTTCTTTCTTTTGTTTCCCATCCGGTATCCAGGACTTTGCCCCGACTAATCCGGTTCGATCCGGGTCGCACACCTGAGTATGGTGGGTGAGTCTCCCAATGGGAAAAAAACAATTTGCATTATTGCGACTTGTTTGTAGCTCGTCATCAATTTACTAAAAAATGTAAATTGTCCAGTAAAATTTTTTAGTTGATCAATGAGCCCGCTAGGATATCTTTAGCTCCGGCTTCATTACATTTTACCCCCCCGAACTTTCGATCAAAAATGAATCACCCCCTGTACTAAAAAAACCGGTATTTAACCTCCGAAACTTTGTAATTCCGCATTTCACCTCATTCGGTAAGGGTTTTTATACTTCAGTTAGTTGACTTAACGGAATGCACGGACGATCAACACGTGGCAAGCTCTTTACTGTTTGATTCTTTTTTTCATTTTAATTTTTTGAAAAAATATAAAAAAGAAAAAAATTAAAAACAAAATAATAAAATAAAATAACTTATATCATAAGAAAAAGAAAAATAAGGAAATAAAAAATAAAAAATAAAAAAATAAAAAAGAAAGTAAAAAAATTTAACAATTATTATATTTAAAATAATAAAATATTTAAATGATAGGAGGAAAAAGAAAAAATTTATTGTGGCCCATTTTTTGGTTAAAAATTTATTGTGGAAAAATTTATTTTAGCCTATTTATGTGTTTGATAATTATTTCTCTTATTTTATTTTAAAAAAAAAGATAAAATAAAAAGAAGAAGAAATCCTTAAGGCAAATAAGATTAGTTTTTGTTATTTTACTTTTAAATAAAAAAATAAAAAAATTTATGAAAAAAAAGAACCACGTAATGATTATTATTTTTTTAAACAAAAAATAATAATAATTATATCATAAGAAAAGTAAAAATAACGAAAAATAATAAAAAATATAACAAAAAATAAAAAAGAAAGTAAAAAAATGAACTTTAACAGGTACTCTATTTAAAATAATAAAAAAATAAAATATTTAAATGATAGGAAGAAAAAGAAAAAATTTATTGTGGCCTATCTATTATTTTTGGTTATTTTAGTTTTAAAGAAAAAATTGTGGAAAAAATAAAAAAAGCAAAAAAAGCTTCAATATACATTGTTTTCCCTTTTTTAATTGGTATTTTTTAAAGCAAAAATATATTTATATAACAAAAAAAAAAGAAAAGAAAACCAATCTTCTCCTTCCTAGAAAAATCCACCACGCCACCACCACCATCACCACCACCACCACCACCACCACCACCACCACCATCACTACTACCACCACCATCACCACCAAAATGATAACAACAACAACAACCGCACCTTCTTCACTCGATTACACCTGTTCCCAGACCTTCCTCCCAACCTCCCAAGTAGACCTGGCGCTCCTGTGGAGCTCCACCGACCCAGTTGAAGGGGCAAGAAGGGGCGTCTTTGTCTTGCAAATCCTCCTCGCTCTGCAGCTCCGACCGGCGGGGCAACGTCGTCGTCGCCTCCTGGGAAACCCCGCCACTAAGGCGAGTGTTGAAGACGAAGGGGATTTCTAGAGTAACGAGGAGCATGTACATGATGCCCACACCAATCAGGATTTGAATCGATCTTTGCTGGGGGAGAGGATGGAGGTGGCAGGAGGAGGAGGAGGCGGCGGCTGTGATTGTTGTTATCATTTTTCCTATTTGTTTTTTTCATTTTCATCTTTTTCTTTTTTTAATTTTGTAAAAAGTAAAGAAATTATTGAATGGACTAGATATTGTCACATGTCTTTCATCCATGAATTCCGTTAAATCTCATAACAGAAACGGAATCGGGTCAACCATAGGGGGTGAGCCGCGGAATTACAAAGTTTAGGGGGTTAAATACCGATTTTTTTAGTACAGTGGGTGATCCATTTTTGATCGAAAGTTCAGGGGGTAAAACGTAATGAAGCCACGCCTTAATTTAACCCTTCCTTTTTGTCCGTCTATTGTTTCACTTATGTTGATGTTTGATCAAATTGAGGTACGGGAGTTCTCCTTTTCTGTTTATTTCCCTAGTTCTATATATGCAAACATTTGGAACTAGTCTCTAATTTGAAATGTCAATATTGTACTAAAAATTGATAGATTTTGGTCCTCGTACTACCCAAATGTATGGATTTTGGTACTTCTAGCCATCGGCCGTCCATCGAGGACACGTGTCAGCATGTTATTGACTCACGTCGAGGACACGCATCAACAAATTATATGATTTCAATGTGAATTTGGTATGAAGAGATCATACCGATGGGTCCACTTTTCGACGTGAGCGAATAATATGCTGACACGTGTTCTCAATGGTAGGCCGGCGACTGGAAATACCAAAATCCACACATTTGAAGTAGTACGAAGACCAAAATCTATCAAATTTTAGTATAGTACTGACATTTCAAATTGGAGGCCCGGGACCCAAAAAAAATCCACTTATTCCGCAAACATTTTGATTCTGAATCAAACCCCTCAATTTTCTATCTATTCCACATGATTATTGACCCTACGACAAGATCCCACTATGTCCCATTATATTGTCCCCCCTAAAAAAAGTACAACTATATATTGGAATAGTTATAGTTGGTTCTATTCCACATGGAATAGTGATCGGCTGCTTAAATTTGATATTTGGAATTTTTACAACTATTATTAAATTTTTATTTACACATATTCTTATTACCATTGTCTATTGTTAAATTTAATTTTATATATCTGCACATTCTGTTTCTTCTTATGGTTAATGTTGTCATTGTCTTTGGATATTGTGAATGGATAAAATCTGTGTTATACTGGCAGGATTAGGGATGGCCAAAAGATTAAGCTTAATTATAGTCATGATTCCTGAGTAAATATTGATGATGGTGGCGTAGGGTGAATGGTGTGATGCACACAAATTGTACTTGGTGTTGGCATGACTGACAATGCCTCTAACGTACGTTTGCCTTCTTAGTCACTCAGCTTTGAGTACGGAGTATATACAATCCTGGCTAAGCACACACACACGTTTGAATCTGACACAAAGTGGAAGGAAGAGTAAAAAAAAAGATGGGGAGTGCTTGATGATGGAGCTTTAGTAGATTTGGCAGTCAAAAGAAGCAAAAGCTTATAGTAAGTGTGAGAGTGATACACACACTTTCACTTGGCCCTAGAAAGCTGGGGTTTTTTTTCTTTCTTCTTTCTTCTTCTTTTCTTGCTTACCATATGCTTTGATGATGGGCCAAATTGGGGGTGGGGGGTATTGGAAATTGAAATGGGATAAGGAAGGGGGAGACAAGGAAGGCAGTGGCAAATCAAAGAACCTTAAAATGCAAGCAATATGGCGTAGTAGTGGTAGTAAACACAGACAACATTAACCATGGCAGTGTGAGTTAATAAAAGAGATAGAGAGGAGAGGAATAGGAGGGGGAAAAGGAAGGGAATAATGTCTATTTATGTCTATGTGAATTTGTACACGCAATGCACGAATCTCTATGGCTTGATTTAATTAATATTTTTCTCTTTTTTTTTTCTTAATTTGCTGCTTTGATGAATGATTATGTCACACTACTTGACATGTACATATATGTATCTAGTAGTGATACATGGGTAAATTTGTTAAAAGGAGAAAAAAGAAAAGAAGAAAGTGGTTTATGGGTAATAAAAAGGGCAAGATTCTGAGAGTATCAAACAAAATAGACAGGCGCACACGCATGGAATCTGCCTTGCCAACTGAGTTAAATTGCACGCATGTGTGTTTTATGGTAACCCACTATTCTTCTACGTGTTGATATATATGGTGAATGTTAGATATTTTGACTATTGCTCGCTCAAAAGAAAAAAGATTCTTAGAATATCAAATTCAATAGAGTTTTGAAGGATCATCCAATAGTCAGTTTTGTATAACAAGTAGAGGAACAAGAAAGCAAGGCCATATTTTAGGATTCCCTGATGGGGTGTTTTCTGTTATTGTGGAAGAGGAGGTGATGTTTCTGTCTCCCAGCTCCTCAGTAACTATTACTAATTGTTTGAGACAAAACTAAAGTGTTTTGTTGTAGCTTAAAATTATTTAGTAGCTACTAGGTGCATGCCCAAAACCTCTCTCACCCACCTCCTATTTGACATCTGTCTTCATTGTTTGGAAGACTGCGTTTTAGTACTTACAATTGAAGCAAGTTACTCCATGGAAATAAAAACACAATCGAATGTCAAAGAAGAAGAGTTTTCTCTCTACCTAGGTTCGATTATCTCATGGACCACTAACTTGGGTTCTTAACATATCAACATTCAACAGTATCCAACCTTGGCCCAAATTTCTTGCGCTGTGCTTGAAAAGCCCATTTGTAACGTTTTTAAAACTGAGCTCGAAACCAAAACTAAAACCCAGAAGAACCTCTTCTGTCTAAACTAAACAGAGAAGCACTCTCTCGTCCACCGTAAGCCGCCGTCCTCCGCCTCTACCAGAGCATCGAATCTGATCGACGGTTAGTTCAAAAATCCAGACCACCAGCTTATAAAATTTGATAAAGCACACGTCTTTTTCTTTTTCTCTGTCAATTTCAATGTAAAGAATGTATTTTTAAGTCTTCCCTGGGTTGCTATGTTGGAAATGTGTAGTGATGCTTGTTGATTGGGGATTTCAGGAATTGAAATGCAAAAAAGATAATATGATATACAAATGCGGTTTCATCTCTTGGAGAAAAAAATATTTGTGGGTTTTTGAGAAATAGCATCTAAGTGTTGTTTTGGGATTCCTTTGTTTCTCGTATTAAGGATTCATTTTCCTCTTTTCTTGCCTACATATGGGTTGTCCAGCTCTTGACAGAGCTGAATAGTAGCCAAACCAATTGAGACTAGTTTGGATTGAAGCTTGATTGAGATTTTCAGCTGACTTGGGGAAGTTTTATTTAAGATTAGTTGGATTGATTAGGGCCTAGCATAGGACTTTTTCTCGTGCTTTTGTAAGAAATATTGATTCTTTCGTAACATTTGAGCTATTAATTGGTTTTGACTGGAAAAAAATGTAGCAATTTCTTCTGTTGTTCCGATCATTAGAAAGAATTTCAATTTTATGCTTATGATGCTAGTGGCTATTGATCTGCAGATACAGATGGTCATTCCTCCACCAGTTAGGCCACCAAGAGTCACTCAATATTTGAAACCTTATGTTCTGAAGATGCATTTCACAAATAAGTATGTGAGTGCACAAGTCATCCACGCGCCAACTGCCACAGTGGCCTCTTCGGCTAGCTCGCAGGAGAAGGCCCTGAGGCCGAGCATGGAAAACACCCGGGACGTTGCAGCTGCCGCGAAGATCGGGAAGATCCTCGCAGAGCGGCTGCTGATGAAGGACATACCTGCTGTTTCAGTTGTCTTCAAGAGGGAACAGAGATATCATGGGAAGGTGAAAGCTGTAATTGATTCTTTGAGGGAAGCTGGTGTCAAACTCCTTTAGTTCAGGCTGAAGAAATTGTTACAGTGCTTGTGTAGTAGTCTGTAGTTCCAAGGACTTATGTCTTCCCCAAATGGATTTGTTTGGCTGATCAATGGAAAGAAGGGTGAGTGTGGTTTTTCATTGCAGAAGAACTTGGTCCCTTTGTCCACGATCTCTTGAATAGTTGAGACTTGCTTGTAATGTCATGGATTTTATCTGATGTAGTGATCAATTCTGGTATGCACAGAGACAAAATGGATGCTATAAAGCCTGTTGTTCTAGCCATAATTTTTTTTTTTTTTCGGTTTACAAAATTTTCAGTGATATATAGCAGAATTGATGTAACTGTGTGATAAGTGCCAAACAAAAATGGAGCATATGCCACAATTTTTTTCTACGGGCTATGATTGACCCATAAAGCTTCTTTTCATGGCCACTGAACAGAACTACACACTTCAAAAAGGGCTAACCAAGATGTCTCCAAACCCACGTATAAGACGCCATCCAGACACTATCCTTAATCTATCTGTAACAGTTAGTTAGGACTGCAAAAGAAAGCAGTTTTGTCCCAAACCAGCTGATCTTATCTGTTGATAAGTGAAGACAACAGATTATTCAGAAACAGAAGTCATCTCGTAAAAAATCTAGGCTTTTTTTTTTCTTTGATATTAAATCTAAGCTTTATGTCGTTGTATTCCCTTATCTCTTTGTGCATCTACCATCAAGATGACATTGATATAAGAAAGGACAAGAAAGGGGCTTCAAGAGCAATAGCCTTGCAACTAGAATACGAGAGAATGGTTTAACAATTCTACAATGCACCTGAAGCTAAAGAAAAAGGAAGAGAGGAATGGGTATATGAGTTCTGGAGCAGATGCTGCCAAAAGCATCATAGCCTGGTATATTTGCACCAAAACCTACATTTCAAGACACCTTGAAACATAAAGCATAATTTACTGTCTTGAACTTTCTAGACTGGAGTTGTTGTCCCCCCTTTTAATCTTGTGAGACAGACCATCTTCAATACATAAAAACATAATAACAAAATCTTACCCATTCAGAAAAATACATCAGAGATGAAACAAAAGAAAATTTCCATTTATAACTTGTACAGATGAAAATAACTGTAGGCTGTAGTTGTAATAAACTTTCTGGAACTCCATGTCCGATATGGCATGAAACGATAGATAACTAAAGAAAAACACAATACACCACAAATTCTCTAAATATATAGGCAGCAGAGCAGATGCAAACTTAAACATCCATGTCACATTTCAGTGCAGTTAATCCATTCAGTTTGTGGTTATCTAATGTGTCACAAGTAATTGATCATGAGAGATAGGACATCCATCTTCACTGCCACACAGATATCCTCTGTTCACCCCAGATAAGAAAGCATTCAAAACCCCCACAAAGCACACATTATCATTTTCCCCTCCAATATTCTTCGAGCACATTCAAGCCAACTGGCCTCACCATTGTAGCTGTTATTTCAACATGGCTAAAAGTACAAAATCTGAAACCAGGAGATGCTATAAAAGCTGAGGATCCCGTATGTATAATATATCCATCTTCAAGTCCGTGCAGGACTGGTTGACTGCAGTCGCTTTCTATTTTAATGCAGCTCCAGTTCTTGTTCTAGCTAGGATTAATAATTGACTAGCAGCAACTTCAGCTGAGAAATTAGCTGAAAGGAAAGTTGCTCTTGCTCTGTGTAAGCATCCAGAAGCTGACCAAGTTTCCATCACCAATTACTTTAATACTTTTACATATATAGTTGATTATATATGCATGCTCCGCGCCATGCTAACATCCATTGAACCCTATAGCCAGCTATCAAACACAAATACAAATTCAATGCACCTAGCTGCAGATATATTGTATAAAAAGAATGCAACATAGATAGAGTGGTAACGCTCCATGTTCTCCATATTAGGCTACAAAATTAAAATTGGCCTTATCTTTCAGCTGCATCACTAATAGCATTCACAAATAAATTATGGAACAACACTATAATTAAAGAGAACATATAGCAGAAAATGAAACTAAGTAAAAAAAACAAAACACAAGCAAATTAATTTATCCGAAAGCTGTAACAGATCTCTTTTTTCCTTTTCTTTTTCTAAAACAAGTATAGGTAACTAAAACATAAAGACTTGATCGACAACAAGCCAAGAAGGCAGAGCTGTCGACAGAAAGAATAATGGAGGTAAATAAGAACACAAACAAAAGGAAAAGAGTGTTCTAGAGCTGGGGAGGACCTGCCATATGCAGAAAGTAATATGGTGAAGTGAAGATTGATCACAATATGTTTACTTTGAAGTCAGCAAAAGTGTTTTCCAGACCCAACTCAAAAACTTTTTGGGTCCTTTTTTTTTTTTCTCTCCTTTATTACTATCTATCTAGGAGCTTCTGTGGTACGAATCAAAAAGAGATGAAATGACAATGACCTAAGAGTACTAACAAAGCATATTGGACTCAGTTCGATGTGACTATCTCAAAAAAAAACACACACACAATCACAGTCACAAACAAAAATGAAAGAAAAACCAAAATACACATACGGTGCCTACATGCTACATGGCATGAAAAGTGCAAGAATATTCAAATTCCATTTATTCTTTAGCATTGCTAATCAAAAAAAATTTTGAGGGATTATTAATAATTTAGTCTACAAGAATTAGATCCTTTTCTTTCACTGTCCAAAAGGAACATGACATCCATTGAAATACATTAATTAGCATTTCTGTGGTACCTAATCCTTTTCTTCTATGCATACACACCCGAATACTCTCTTGATAGGAAGCTGGTCTTTTATTTTTTGGTTACTTAATAAAAAAATTAGCATTTTCTAAGAATAGTAAAGTTAATCATAGCTTATAAAACAACTGCCCACTTATATTGATTGATTGTGCAGTCCAACTTGGCATTGTTGATTTGACAAGCCGTGTTATTTCTTTTTTCCTTTTTGAACATAGAAACCATGATAGCAGCCATACATGATACAAAATTCTCTAAAAAATTTAATTACAAGCCTCTAGATATTTCATTTGATTATGCAAATAATTGGGGTTAGGTTTTCTACGTGGTTAAACAAAACAAACTTGACCATAAGCTTTGTTTTTGTGATGGAGACAAGAGAAGACCAAGATTAATAATGGCAAAACCAAGCTATATCTGCTAATTTTCTAAAGATAAAAAGTCTCCATCAAGTTTATTGTATTTTATCCACCACATTTGAGAGAGTGGGGTCCCCCTGCCTAAAATGATCTTAATAATGGTCTTTTTTCAAGTTCTGCTTTAATTAGTGTGTTTAGGTTATATCACCACAAATTCGTAAGGACTTGATTGGCTTTTGAGTTTGAGACAATCCTTAATGACTTCTTATCACTAGAAACAGCCTGCATAGGTTACGATTTCTTCTCATGATATTTTAATCGATAAGCAACATTGTCCTTATATGTGAGGAAATTTCCAGAGGCTGAGGTCTGTAGACGTCAACCAAATTAGGATGGTAGCAACTATGTAGTAATGGGGGACAAGACTATTTATTAAGTAGTCCTCCTATTTTTGTTTGTGAACTTAGAAAATCAATGAAAGAACTATAAGGTGGAACCCTGGTTGGACTCCGTCCAACACAAGTTTAGCCTATTTCTAATTATTATAACACACAAGTTTAGCCTATTTCTAATTATTATAACAATAAACACAATTTTCAGCAAATATATAGGCAAAAGCAAAAAGATTGTTTAGAACAATGTCATTGAATACATTTGGCTGGTTCAACATGGTCAATAAATAATTAATTTTATGTTTCTTCCAAGATATTTATTTCTAAACGTTATGTTGAATATGAATTTGACTATAATTAATTTTTCTTGAGAACTAAGTAATTAACTATAATTAAACTGATTAATAAGTTATTCTATCCGGTAAGTAAACCTTCAACACACTGATTTTTTTTTTTACAGATTCTTTTTCTATATTATTATACATTAAAAAAATTTGGAAAAAAAATTAAAAATTATGTATTGGGATCACAGACAGTACATATAGTGGCAGGTACCCTAATGTGAAACCTTTTGAAGTTTTGAACGAAACTCGTCTTTACCCTCTCTTCACTACGGTTTGTCTCCCACCGAGAAAACCAACTTAACGGCGCCCCAAAATATCAGTCAGTAGTACTAGTACTACTACAACAAAAGCAAAGGCGGCTAAAAAAAGAAGAGGAGAAGAAAAACTGATCCGGTCCGGTCCATCTCGTAAATACCACCCAACTCCAAGCCCATTTCCCTCCTCAAACGGATAAAGCCATGGCCATTCTCGTCTTTTCCACCCCCACCTCCATACAAATCTCCCCCATCACGTGACCCGCCACGTTTCGCTCTCTCCCTTGGGATTTCCGGCACCCCCGTGGGCCCCGCACCCCATTCTTATCCAACACCCACGTGTACCCCGATCCATATCCCCACGCCACCCAGATCCCACTCGACGGCGCAGATCGGCCATGATCCAAGCAACCCGTTCGACGTTTAACGCCTCCACCTTCTTTAAATATCTCCGTCTTCCCACTCCACTCACTCTCTCATAGACTCTGGTTAGCTGTTTCACTCTGTTTCTGAGTTGAGCTCTCTCCGCTTATCGCCGTTAACTTCTTCTTTTCTTTTAGCTTTTTCTTAAAGTACGCCGTTGAGACTACCCTGCGCCATGAGCCTTCTAGATCAGCTCTGGGACGACACCGTCGCCGGCCCCAGGCCTGATTCCGGCCTCGGCAAGCTCCGGAAGAAACCTTCCCTCGGCCTCCGGACTAACTCCGCCAAGGGTATACTCCGGCGTCCCGATCATATCCAATGAAACAAAACTTCTACGAACCTGAAATCATTATTATCATAAAAAACCGTTAATTTCACTTCCGTTTCCGTTTATATATACTGTAGATTTTTCCACTCCAAAATATATGGAGAGCTTGGTTAACGGATTTAATTAGGTGAAATTAGATACTCAAATAGTATTTAAGTGAGAAATGATGATAAATTTCATTGATCGTTAAAATTTTGTTTTGGCTAATTGTAACCTTTTCCGGAATTTTTTTGTTGTATAGAATCGGAAGGTGGAGGAGCCGTGAGATCGTACGGCGAGGAAGCGCCGGAGACGAAAGTGACACGGAGTATCATGATAGTGAGACCACCGGGATACGCTTCTCCTCCGGTGTCTCCTGCCGGGTCTACTCCTCCAGTATCTCCCTTTTCCGGTAAGGCTTTTTTTTCTTCTTTTGGCTTTTTCTCTCTTTTTATGATGTTTGGTGTGATTTTACTGTTTGTCCCAATAAAATGGTGGTGGGGATAGGAGACTGGTGAGGGTAAATCCGTCATTTAGTGGGTCTTCAGTGGATAATGATGCAATTGACTGGAAATAATATTTTGGTAGATCAAGGATGCAAGTTGCAAGGGTGTGTTTGATTATCTTGCATTTTTGGACAATGACGTTCCTGTCCTTTTCGACGTGTAATAAGTGCATGGTACAGCTAAACTTTTGTAGGGGAGAGGGTCTAAAGGGCAAGGCAACATTTACCTACTTCGTCCACCATTCCAAGTTTGCTTATATAAGTGGTTAACTCATGTGGTGTGGTTAGCTGATGTGGGTCTGGTATAGTATAGGCATTAATTTTGTAATGGAAGTCATCCACATTTTCGTGCTTGTTTAGTTGGCGGGTCACATCGTATGCATAAGAGAGAGAGAGAGATTGTATGATAGTCATTAATCATACACCAGAATTTGTAAGTTATGTGAGGATAATTCAAACAGAAGTACTGTTTTGGTCTAATCATGTCATTGTTAAGTCTTGTTGTTGGGGGGGTTCTTGTCCCTGGCTTATCGGGAATCATGACTTTTTCTTCTTATTCTTTAATACTGGTATCAAATGGAATCAAGGAAACCTAACTTAGCTAGGAAGACCTGATTTAGAAGAAGGGTTCATTACTTCAATACTGTAGGGAACTTTGAAGCTGTTGAAAAAACTGTGGAGTTTGTCTTTTGTTCTTGTTCTTCATTGTACTGATAACGTGGAGTATGGTATTGACATTAACACTGGTGTTTGATTAAGGAAGTAGAGAGACATTTCGGTTTCGAAGAAGGTCGGCATCTGATGCATACGAGAAGGGAACTGAAGCTGGAACCGGAAGCCCTTCTTCTCCTTATGGCGTGTGAGATATGATGAGACACAGTCAAAGTTAAGCGGCTTTTTGTGCCTTGTTAGTTTCTGTCAAAAATTAAGCGGCAGGAAAAGGCAGATTATATATCCAAGGCTTAATGTGTTGTTTACGGTGTCTGTCTGTCTGTGTTCGTGTGTTTTTTGTAGTTGTGTAGAAATGTTAGTACTACTGTGTCACATATCTTTCGCCTTTGCTCGCTCGTGGGTCTTGTCAGCAATGATCTGTGAAACGGGTTGTCATCAGTTGTAATATAATGTAGAGAATGGTGTCTCCTTGTTTTGTTCATGTAAATATTGAGATCCTCTCTCTCAGTTTATGTATGTTCGTGGCTTATGTTCCTCTCTCCCTACCTTACTATATGTTTACTGCTGCATCTTGTATATGAAAGTAACATTATGATGCCTTTGATATGAGGTCAAGTGGATGTTGGTTTATAAAGGCAAGCCTATTTATCAAAAGATGTGTAAGAGGAGCAATGAGGCGTTGCATATCAAACATGTGGGGTTTCACTTTTATGCCGATTTGATCACCATTGATGGCGTGGGGCACATATGATATGTGGTGTTATTTGTGTCTAATAATGGGTTCTCCTTCGAACGAAAAAAAATAATAATAGTGAGTTCTCCTTTTGCTGTTAAGGGAGATGCGCTGAATATGGTAGATGGTCCACGTCTCCTGATTCTTGTTTGCAGTGCAAAACACCAGGATGGGAGACATGGGACCTTCCCTGTGCTTTTGGATCATCTGCAAGGTAAAGAGTCGTAATATGTGGGATGAGGGAATCTATATTCGCACCCCTCTATCAATATTTGCATTCCATCTTTTGGTCTAAATGACAAAATTAACCTGAGAATTTCTAATGACTTTTTAAATCTCTCTCATTTAAACTCTCTTCTTTTATTATTTTTCTTTTTTTTTTGTATTTACTGTTTCGTTCTCATCTCTTTCATTATTGGAAAACATACAATTCAAGATAGAAAGAAAAAATAGATAAATAAATTAGCACCAAGCAGAAAAAATAATTCACCAAAAAAAATTTCAAATTATATTTGATCTTAGGAGAAAATAAATGTCATAATTAAAAAGAAAAAAAATTTACCTAGTAGTCTAAACAGCACTCAAAAAATTGAAAAATATATAGTTTTAGTATTTTCTAAATTAGGAGCAGATCTCATTAATTTGAAATAAATTTATTTATATATATTAGTTCAATAATCACCTAAAAGATAAAATCAACCATAATTTTAAATAGAAAGATAAAATATAAAAAGGATAATATAAGAAATGAAAATAAATAATCAGATTATTATTAGAAGAAGTTTTTTAATCATTTAAATTTTTTTAATATTAATCTTGTATAATTAGATAATATAAAGGAATGAAAAGAATAAAGGAGAAAGAATTGAAAAGTTATTAAAAAATATATAATGTATGATTTCTTATACTAAGGGATTAATTTTGTCATTTTAAAAATAAAGAACCAAAAGGTGGAGTGCAAATATTGATGGAGGAGTGCGAATATAGATTCCCGTGGGATTATTACTGATAAGTTTTTGTAACGAGTCCAGCGTGTGCTTGTCTTGGGATCGGTTGGATAAGTAGATAGGCTTAAACTTTGTCAATTCTCAATAACTCTTGCTGCTTCATTCTCGAATTGATATCCTCAAATTAGACAATAGTAAGTTTCCTCAATTGGGAATGAGAGCGGTCAGAGAACAATTCAAATCTGAACTCATATCTAGATGTCTTGATTTAACTCAGGATATTAATGAATCCATCTTCTGCAAAGATTAAAAAAAAAAAAAACAAGAAGGAAACTTATGAAGAAGTTTCTGTCAAATCTTTGTTTAGAAATGTTTCTTTATTTAAATAATTTATGAACTACCAAATTTCCCGAAACCCTGTCTGGCAGTGGCATCAGATCTAGGTCTTGATCAAGTGGGAGTTTCAACTTTGATATGCCGGAACGCCGCCACTTAAATTAAAATTAGTAACATTGCTCATTCTTTCTACGCCAATAAATTTTCTCTTTACATTTTTCAAGGACTAATTATCTCCCGTCTCTCACTGTAAAAAAAATTTCTTATTGAGAGACTCACCATTATTGTAATGAGTACTCAAATTACTCAAAATTATCAGATCGAATCTAAATTAGTCTCGCAAGTGGTATGATGGTATCATCCTATTCCCTTCCACCCATGCCTAACCCGATTGACGATTATCAAATTAACGGATAGACCATAAAAAATACAAAGTTAATTCTAACTAGTCCTACCTAGTTATAGTTAACATTACAATCTTCCTCCAATGGCACATGAAATTTTTACTTTGAAATAAGGTTCATGTAAATTTTGAGTTTGCATGTTATACCCATCTGCAAAATAAAGTTAATTTACCTGAATTAGTTGCCAGTTAGCTTCATTTGTATAGATAATGCATCTACCTTAACCTCATGTGATGATAGCGTGCATTTTTTTTTTCTCCATATGCAATAGCAAGATTTAACTTATAATTGCTAACCCACCACAGTCCATGGGGAAAATGATATGTGGTTCTCATTATCGTTGGTTTATTTTTTATTCTTTCCTAAATTAAGTGATACATACAACAATATGTTCCAGTCTATCATCAACCACTTATGTATGGGACACAAACAGTGCTAATTCATTTCTTCTCACACCACTTAGCCGGCCTCTAGGATGGATATAAAAACAATTTTTTTGCTGGAATAATTAGACTTGACACAATAGTTTTGGGTGCGCCATATTGTCCTATCTGTTCATTATTAATGAATTAATGAATAAATCACATGGATTGATATGATAAAATAAGTAACATGACGAGATAGATATATTTTTTAATGTGTTTATATCTTTAATATTGACAAATATCATGACACAACAAATCAATGGCGTGTTTTTTCGTCCTTTTCACAAATAGAATGGTATTATTAGGACGTCTAAATGCCATAAATACCACTACTTGTTTACAATTATTTATTTTGGCATTGGATGGTTAATTACGGTGTCAAAATCTTTCTATTATGCCATGAAATTGCTTCCCTTTAACACTTGACTATTATCCGTTTCTTGATATGAACTTTTCTTTGTCTGCCCTATCATTAGGGATGACAATTTTTCCGGGTCTACCCGATACCCACTCGAAATCCGCTTTTATAGATAGGGTATTACCCGACTTTGACCGGGTAAAAAAGGGTAGGGTATTACCCAGACCCGAGTTGACCGGGTCCGGATAGGGTCTGGGTCTGGGTAAGGGTCTAAGTTTTACCCTACCCGTTAGACCCAATCCATTATAATATTCTAAAATCTATAACTGTATTATAAAAATCAACTTGAGTTTCTTTATTTTGTTTCTTTAATTCTTTTCCACTCACCTCCTCTTCTTTTTCTATTGAAATTTCGTTCACCTCCTCTTAGGTCTATTGAAATTTCGTGCTCTACAACCCTAAACTAATATTATATTATTATAATTTTTATTTGTCTAAAAAGGAACATTAATTTATAATTATCCTACAATTGTTTATGATAATAATATGGAAGAAGAAAATAAGTATTCAATATTAATTTATATTTTTAACTTATTATAAGATTCTTATTTTTATATTATTTGACAATATGAACTTTTTTTTTTGAAAAAATATATGTTGATCTTGGTAGAGAAGAGGAAGGAGATTAAGAAATAAAAGATTGTTTGCATTTTGAGTTGAGAAAAGTTACATGCTATTTTAAAATTTTGGACTTCTTGTTATTTTTAAATTTTTTATACTTGAACTTGGAACATATTTCATGAATGTTAATTTAATAATTGTAGGATTTTTTTCAAAATTAGAACTTGATTTTTACATAGCGGGTATAACGGGTATACCCTTACCCAGACCCGTATTACCCGTTGGGCAAAAAAATAAAACTTTACCCTACCCGTTTCATAATTAATCTATTCTTACCCTACCCGGTTTGATTAAGGGTCCGGGTCTGGGTCTTGCTTACCCTATCCGATCCTACCCAATTGCCATCCCTATCACACTATCCAAAGGCTTATCTTCCTATTTTGGGATTAATCTACTCTTGAATGATATCTAAAAAAAGTGTCACTTGAGAATTTAATTTACTACTCCCATACTACGATAAGAAAAAGAATTTACTACTCGATACCTTGACAAAATGGGCCTGGGTCGAATTTCTTAATATGAACCCAAACCCAAGTCAACCATTTATCGGGTTCAATCCTTTTAGATCCAAATTCTAGTCAATCGGGTCTCCTCCACCTTCCCCCAGAAAAAAAAAAAACAAAAGAAGTAAAATATTTCACTCGTTTTTGGTCGAAAATTAGTACACACAACTCACTGTAGTCTACGGAGGTAGTTCCTCCTCCTTCGAATCCCAATTGAATCCGTAGCTCAATCCAGTGAAGGAAAGTTAGAATGAAGAGCAACGATTATGGGTTTTTGGTTTTGCTTCTGTTTCTTCATTTGCACATCATTTACTCCGCTGGTAATTACACTCCTTGTTCTCTTTGTAAAGATTCTATCTTTTCAGCTGTTTTTTCGATTTGGAAACTCATTAGCTGCCTTTTCCATTCATTTCTATTAAACCCACTTTTGCTATATTGAAAATTGGTAGTATAACTGATGTCTTTTGGATTTTGCCAGTATTTGTGATTACTGGGGGTTTCATACGTTTTTTGTTTTGATCTTTGGTGTTACTTTAACTCCAATAGTTGCTTGGTTGCTGAGTGTCTGAGGAAATTACAGGGTGAAGTCTAATGCTTTTCATAGGAGAAGCTTAGTTTTGCTTGGATTAGAAATCACTGAATTTTGATGTTTATTGTCTTCATCTTGGATTGAGAGCTTAAAGGACTCTGGTGAGAAAAGCTTTGCTTTCTCTGGGTGGAGGATGGTTGGAATGCTGATTTTGTGTCTTAAGTTTTGTCATTGTAAAATTGAGGCTGATGTAATTATTGGATGATCTTCTCTGCTCTTCAGGAAAAAATAATGGGGTGTGTATTTCCAAAGGTGGTCGCTTTCCACCATTCTCATCAGAAGGGCAAGCTCCCAGAAAAGTAAGCAAGGGTCCCAAAGATTTGACCCTTTGCAGAGTGTTTCGCAAAAGGACTTGCTGTGATGTAGCTCAGACCCATCCTGCTTTGCTGGCTGTTAGGAGGCTAGCCTTGACAGGAGAAGCTACTGATGAGTGCTTGCATTTATGGGAATTATTGGAATGCTCCATCTGTGATCCTCAGGTTGGAATTCAGCCTGGACCACCCCAAATTTGTGGTTCTTTTTGTGACAGAGTCTATCAAGCTTGTGCTACTGCCTATTTCTCTATGGATGCAAAGATGCAGGTGGGTGAATAGTGTTGGAAATTGCATCAGGTACTATAGATAGATGAGTTTTCTGAAGAGTTTTGAGTCCTTCTAATAAATCTATTTGGAGATCTTCTGTAGCTTGTCCGATTGCAATGCCATATTTAATTCGAAGTGGAATGTACATAGATGAAATGAAATTTACAGTTGATGTGGACATAAATTATGGACTAATGGGGATTAATTTGTCTTCCTTGATGGTGCTTCTGGTTCATCAGTTAATTCTTATATTTCTGAAGTTTGGTTATTAAATCAGTCCTCGTGTTGCACTATTTGGGTTTGTTGGTTAATGTAGAGAGTGTATGGCCTTTATAAATCCATCAATTTATTCAATATGAAAATTTTAACAATGTCTTAAAAATTCCGTTTCCAATACCTTACAGGTTCTAGCACCGTGCGGGGTAAATGACTTCGTTTGTGGCAAAGCGTCCGAATGGGTTGCCAATGGAACAGAACTCTGTCGTGCGGCAGGTTTTTCCATTAAACAGTTTGATTATGGGGATGGTGCAGAAGAAGCATCTTGCTATGGTGGAAGAGCAAGTCTTGATTCTATTGCTGATTCATGGAGGGGTTCACAAACCGAACCACGTCATAAAGCTGAGCAATTAGCTGTGTTAGATGATTTCCAGCAGTGGGTGCAGGAAATGTCATTTAGTGAAAGAGTATCTTGGGCAGTCGGGGGGATGGTTCTCACTGCAGGCCTCCTATTCATAAGGTTAGAGCACTTTCTGTTTGCATTCATAAGAGTATTTTGAATTGCGGAGTTTGCTTCTCAAAGTGCCTTCCTGTCCCCAGAATCCCCAAAACTAAGAAGATCATGAAAAGATGTATGTTTAGTGCTTTTACTAATTGTAGCACACTTCTATGCATTCTTTTCTTTCCCCCCAAACTTAAGAGGAGCACAATATGTTCTGTTACAAAATAGAGTACACTTACATACACCAAATCTGGAAACATGGGAAATAGGTGAGGAAATTTTATCCATAATTTTGTAAGAAAGATCTCACGGAATTCTGATGCCTTGGTAGTTTAGTTGCTTACATCTGATTTTGAACTTAGATGCTATGGTTAGACATATGTTTAATAATAAATATTATTCTGTATTATATGTTGACCCTGCAGCAAAAGGAAGAGCCACAGCCAGCGCCAAAAACTTGCAGCTATTCAACGAGCAGCAAGAAGACTTGAAGGCAAGATGAACCAGACGTCTGCTGATAGTCTAGGAAATAGGAAAGGAAGTCGCAGATGAACATCTTGTATTCAATGCTATCTTTAATTATAGGTGAATATGAAATTTACTTCTTGATGTCAGTGAGTTTGATTATACAACTATCCACGAATCTTAGTTTGAACTTCTGTACCCCCTTTCTCTTTATCCTTTATGCTTGTGGTAGCTCCTGTGGTAAACATTCAACATCCTTTTGCAGCTCAATTCCAGACAATCTGCTATGATGTCTGGCTGTTACCAATGAAGAGCGTCAACTCCACTGGATATGTAGACGGCGATATGTATATATGGCTGTGGTGCTTTGCTTCTTGAGGGGGCAGAGAGAAACTAGGGAATCTGGGATGTCTTGTCTTATTCTTGTTTATTATGTGAATGGGTCGTTCTCATGGTTTTCGGCTGTGTTTTACACAAGATTTTTCCTGATATCAAATGTAAGACCCCGTCTACATTTTTGTAAAAGTTATCCAACTGACTCTTTTAACATTTAGGATTTTAAAAGAATAGTTCAGTGGTCAGTGTCTGCCTGGCTTACCCATCTCAAGAAAAATAAAGTTTTCTTGGCTTGTAAAATTGCCTAATTCTACCGGCAAATGGACTTACATTGCGTTTCTGTTGGGTTTCCTTCTAAAATTTAAGCATTGCATGGTCCAGCTGAAGTGTATCAAGATGTGATACATGAAGAAAAGCCACCTAGGGTGATTTTTTAGATCGTGGAATACATTGCAAGTGATGGTTTGCACTTACTCTTGGCAATACTGAAAGTTACTAAGTTGAATTCTATGCACAGTGATATAGGTTTAAAGCAAGGTGTATCAAATTAATTAATCAGCCACTGCAGTTCAAAATTTTAGGATCCTACTATGTCTCTCAATATGTACTAGCACTTTCACACAAAAAAACCCATGCAGGAGAAAAACACGTACATTTTATAACAATACAAGTGATTAACATGTTATATAACCGTCCTTGATAGTAAGCCCCCCTGATCTTCTAGTATGTCTATAATTATGCACATAAAATTGTAAAAACCTTCTCTTCTTATGCGCATATAATTGTACTATAATTATTCATTCCACCAATAAGGAACCAGCTGGTTCACTCACTCACTCTCTCCCTATCTCTGTCTCTCTCTCACACATTTTTGGTTCATTTTGACTCAGTTTCACGTTTTGACTTAAAAGTCAAGAAGAGCATGAAGGGATCAGTTTTGAGAAGCCATCCAAAGTGCGGTGGCTTCCTTTTTAGGAGAAAATTATGGCATATAAATGAAGCATATATAGCTTCTACTTACTTTGTACATATTATGCATTGGAAGTTACTACTATATAGGTTCTTTTATTGTTTAGTTCTTTTTTCATGGTTCTTCATCTCAGTGTGCTTTGCCTCATTTCCTTTTGTTGTTGTTTTCCTTTCTGCTAATGACTGGTGACAAGTAATTGAAAATCTTCCTTTATTAATTAGATTATATAATGTTTTGCACGGCTGCCCGAGTTTGACCTTGATCTCCCTCATCCTCGTCTTGTTCCCCCTTTTATGTGACCACCTCACAGACAAGGAAGAGCAAGGGAGGAGGAGGAAGATGAAGAGTTACCACTCTTGTTATTTATTTGGTTTATGTGGTAATTAATGTAGATTTCCTACTGTTGATAATGGATCATTATTGTTATTTTAATTATTTTGGTGCCTAACCTCGATGGGTTAGATCAACTGGTTGAAGTTGTTATTTTATATGAAGCTAACTTTTTAGCATTTAGGATTTAAAAGAATAATTCAGCGGTCAATGTTTGCTTGACTTGTAAAATTCCCTAGTTCTACCGGCAAATGGACATAAAAATGTGATTTCCTCTCTCAACTATTGCATGGTCCAGCTAAATAAGATATGCATTCGGGAAACCCTCATACATCAAGAAAATCCACTTCCTTACGTACTTTATTAAATCGTGGAAGACATTGCAAGTGTTTTGTTGCACTTACTCTTGGCAGCAATTATAGTATCTTACTAGTGATAGTAAAGTTGAGGAAATTCTATCCTCAACGATATATGCTCAATGATATAGATTGCCTTAAAAGGAAGGTTTATCACATCTATTAGTTGACTATCATGCCCTGGGTAGGCCAGTGGAATTTTGTCCTCGAGTAGCCATTCTTATCACGATCCTTTTACCTTCTTATTTTTAAAAAAATTTGATAAACGCTCCTTTTACCTTCTTGAAAAGTCTAGTGTGACAAAAGTTATCCAAGTTTCTCAAATGAACACATTAAAATTCTCTAGTTCATTACATTTTCCTCCTCGGTCAGCATTTGCAGCTAGTTTACCTGGTTGCAATCTTTAAGATGGAGCATGCTATTTATGCAGTGGAAGAAGATGTTCACAGATGTTTTTCAGGAACCAGAATCTGGTTCAGTAGGATTGTGTACAGCAGATGAAGTAGAGGACCCAACTAAGCAAACCTCAGATGGTACAATCACAAAAACACTTTTTAAGTGACTCGACAAAAATCAATGCAGGCTATTACCAATCAGTGGTTACAGATTGCAGAAGCTAATCACTGGTAACATAGAGTTAACAAAAGGTTTCCAACTAAACAACTTCTACTCCTGCACAGAAGCACTGCTGTTTTTGATGTGCAAAACTTCTCTAAATAATTGCAATGCTTTTCTAATACAAAAGCCTCTTCTTCTTTGTGAGCTTGAGTTCTAACAAATAATTCAAGTCATAGCACGAATCAAGCTTGCTTCATCCCCCTATTCAGAACGGAAAAAACAAGATCCAAATGCCACTGCCCCGGTTTACTTTTTAGGAGGCTGTTTGAGTAGGCAACGAGAGTAGAATAAGATTATTTTCACTCAAGATAATCAGAAGAAAATGAAAATTAGAAAAAAAGATTAAGACCAGTCTGAAATGCTAATATTAAACAAGCAAGAATGTAATATGAATTTCCAGATACCTTCTTAAGAGGCCCCTTTGAACTACTTGCTGCAGCTGGCTTCAATATCTCAAAGGAACATACTAGAGATTCATCAACACTCAATAAAGCACCTGCATTGTCAAATTCTCCTCCATAATTTGGCGCTGAAAATATTGTCACTAATTTTCGTTTGCCAAAAAACTCATATCCATCCTCCACCACCTGAAATATTAAGAAAATAAAAATGTAAAAGCTGGAGTAAGCAATAATCAGTCTCCTGATAGTGCGTGCATAACACCTGTCACCATTGCATAACTAATCTTGGATGTATATCACACAAAAGATAGCCTAAGGATACTTTGTACCAACTAGCTGTTGACACAAGTAAATAAGCAATGTCAATCGTCTAAGTGGATTTATCAGTATGATGATATCTTGTAAAGTACTACTCCTGAAAACTTTCTTTAAGACTACCTCACAATACATTGAGAGACAAGCCAACGTTCCTAAAGTGAAAATCTTTACCTTTGAGACTAATACTATCCCTATGCAGTAGAAATCTTACTCATCAAGACTACATAAACAATCATTTCTAAAGAGATACTCTAAGCCTCTGTGAATAATAATATTAAATAAGTAAACCTCCCATATCTTGACATGACATACCATTTTTTAGGCTATTTTGCATAGCTCCATCATCAAACAAGATACACTGAGAAGGAATTGGGAGGAAGAAAGGTAATGAAGTAAGGTTCTTACCTGATGGCCTCTACATATGAGATCTAGGTCATTCTTCTCCAAAAAGTCAGCAACTATATCAGCTCCAAATGTGCATGAAACACCTCGATCACTGTCTCCCCATCCCTCAATCTTACCATCAGGATCAGACCAAAGCAGATCACAGAGGAGACCGCTATCTGGAATTTCAGTTGGTCTTTCAATTTCCTTTATTTGATCCACACGCTCCAACTGTGGGGACAGGCCTCCATGCATACAGAGTATCTTCTCATCGATAAGTGCAGCGACAGGCAGGCAATTAAAGCAGTCAGTAAATATTTTCCAAAGCCGGACATTAAACCTCCTTTTACACTCATCATAAAAGCCATATATCCTATTGATCTTCGCATCCTCATGGTTTCCCCTCAAGAGGAAAACTCTGGTGGGATATCGGATTTTGTACGCCAGGAGCAAACATATGGTCTCCAAACTTTGCCTCCCACGATCAACATAATCTCCAAGAAAGAGATAGTTTGCAGAAGGAGGGTATCCGCCATATTCAAATAGCCTGAGGAGGTCTTGATATTGTCCATGTATGTCGCCTAAAACAACCCACCAATATCAGATACACAAGTACACTAGGACATTAATGTAATAGAAACGGACAATTTGGCAGCAGGTTAATCATATTTTGTCCTTGTTGGCTAGCAAAACTGAGGATATGAGGAGAAATTCCGTCAAAGAAGCTAGAACTGAACAGCCAACAAAGGAAATAGTCATATGTTTAATATAGTTTACTTAAAATTAATCGAAACAATTAGATATTCTCTAATCAGAAGTAGCAATTGATTTAATCTATTGCTTCCATCCATCAAATCCTTTTGACAAAGAAGTGCAGAAAAGGGCAAGCAATTCACATGGATTTGCAAGTCCGATCATAGCAATTTTCATGCCGGATTCATTAAACTCAACCATACTCATAAATCATCTCAAAACTATTTCTGGATATAATTCTGAAACTTCTCATCAATCAAACAAGACCTTTGCAAAATGATCAAATTTCACCCTCTTCCTTTAAGCTAATCACATGCTAATCTTACAGCTTGGCACAATCATACACAAACACAACCCCACATCCACAGCACCAATTATGTAGCTAAATAACGCAATTCAATAACATTACATTGAAAAATTCATTGCAAAGAGAGGAGAAGAGAGTACTGACCACATATTCTGATAGGGGCTTTTATCTCAAGGAGATTAGGCTGAGAGAGGAAGATTTGGCGAGCGTTTACACATAATTGGCGGATCTCTGCCTCGGATAGCTGCACTTGCTTGCCTCCTTTTCCTTCCAACAACCTCCTAATTATATCATCCAATACTCCCGTATCCATCATCCCCTCCATGGTCATCATCATCATAATAGATCCTCAAACCAAACCCACCTCTTAAAACTAGAAAAAAACAAAGATTAAATCTTTGCTCTTGGATTGATCAAACCAACAAAGCAACCGAAATAAAGACTGAAACTTTATCAAGAAACACAACCCAGAAAGATTTTCTGTGTAGGACCCGTGAAACAAAGAAGCATCAAATGGCTAAATTTGTACTGACTGGGAGAAAAAAAGGGCCTGTCTTGAATTAATTGAAAGGCGAAAGCTTTCTAGAGAGGAAGAATAAAGGGTCAACCAAGAGAACCCAAGAATTTATATGTTTTTTGAGCTTAGAGGAAACAAGAAAAAATCATCACAAACCAACAGAATCATCATAAGACAACCATCCCCTGAAGACAAACATATATAAAGAGGGAAGCATAAACAGACAGATCAAGAGAAAGATATGTTTAAGACAGCAAATGGAGAAGAAGAGAGAGACAAAGAATGGATAATATGGGAAGCCATTTTTTTCCTTTTTTGTGTAGCTTCTCTATTTTCTTTAAGTTGTGTGTGTGTGTGTCTTTCTTTTTTTCTTAATGCTCTATTAAGGAAAAAGCTATTTTTCAGTGCCAACTGCCAAGAAGATTCACAATATAGGAAGTTGAAACCTTCAAAGGTAAGAGAGAGAGAGAGAATGAGAAAGAGAGAGAGGGAGATTCACAAATATTATGGGAGGAGGAGGGTTACAAAAACCGCGTATTTTGAAAAGTCTGTTGATAAATATACATACGTGTGTGTATAATTAGTGGCTTAATGGCCTACCTGTAAGGGTACCTTTATAGCTTTTAGCTGCTACATACTAATATTCTCCTTTTCCACTACTTTTCATGTCGTTTTGTTTGTGCTTACCCAGTTAAAAGCATGCCACATCAATATTGTTCTTATCATAATATTATATAATATGAGATATCATGTTTGTTAGTAGTAAAATGCTTATGTGAAAAACTTGCAAGAGGAGGTAGTTAAACATGATCTTTTAGAAATTATTTATCATTAAGAAGACCAGAGTCAAATAGGGGAATTGCAAGGTAGTGGAAATTTACAGATCACTTTGAAAATATTAAACTTTGTCATGTTTATTGGTGTCCTTATATTGACTGTGTTTAACATTTATAGGCAGTAAAACTTCATTTGCTATTTCTAATAAGATTTAGAAAAAAGAGAAGACTGAAAAGAGGATAAAAACAGCCTAGAAGTGTGAAATCTCTCCCTGTTTCTGCCCCGCCCCATTGATATTCTTAAGAAAGATACAATAGTCAAAACTCAAAACTCAGTTTCTTTTTCGTTGTAAGAAAACACTCTTGTGCTTTACAAAATTATGAATTATTAACTCATGAATGCTAAATTTCTTATCTTGCAAGAACAAAGAATCATTGTCATACACATAAGAGCTGTACAATTTTCTCCATATCCACTTTCCATTTTCTAAATATTCATTTGAATGTTACAGTTGAGGAATTTATTATTCCACAGTTTACTAACTGCCCATATCATTTAAATCATTGCATACTGGGGGGTGGTATGTAAGCCATCATAGGCGGCCAATCATTTAATCCAAGTCATGGCAATTAAATTGAACTGAACTGAGTGCCAATCATCAAAGCCTTTTTTTAGCTTCAATCTTAAACAAAACAAATCATTTTGAAGATCAATTCGTCCTGACATGCTTTTCCAGTATGGTTGATCCACAATTAAAGGATATGGTGGTTTAACTTTATCTTAATTTTCAGAAATGCAAGCTCTGTAAAAATGCATAAGCATGGAAGGCTCTCCCTTGCTTCAGAAGAAAAGAAAGGTAGGTTGGTTAGTGGTTAAACATCCAAGGATTTCTACCCTCCTTCAATTTGAATTTTCCAATTAACCTCACTGTTCCACAATAGAATCCAAGAAAATTCTCAACTGTCCCATGACAATACCAGAGAAAAAGAGATGGTGTACACCAAATTCTCTGTAAAAGTACAAGGGCAAACCAAACCTATATTTCAACCATATGTTATCAAATTATGATGTTATCTCACAGCAACAAAGCAAGTCAAAGTTCAAGTTCAATCTGGTCTTCCTAGGAAGAATTGTTAAAATAATTGGAAGTCTCACAAATATAAAACAAAATGCAACAAGTACATATGAAAGCATCATAAAAATAGAGTTTCCTTTGGAAGTTTAGTTAAGTTGCAAGGACTTCTCTGGCATGGTGGCGCGTGGCTCATCCATGGAGATACTTTCCTACTCTTTCCTGATAATAGATGTCAAAGATAATGAAAGAACCATTATTCAACAAAGTCCAGGTCCACTTTTGAAGAAAACAAAAAACCTATATCAATTTTTCTGTTGTCAAAGCAGGAACATGTGCCAGGTGGTAGATTAGTGGGAATTTGATTCTGATTCCACAATGTGATGGCCCAACATATACTGTCACTGATAGGGTTGTTGGCAAGCTTTCATATAATTCTGTACTGCAGAATCCCTTGACCTGGGATGCTGCCATTTACTTGCTGTAGACCAGAAAAGAGGAATGAAAATCACTATGCGTTTTAACATTTGAAACCTAAAACTAACTGTTGACAGGAACCAAGTTGAAACTTTGGCAGCAGAAAACAATGTGGAACTCTCTTTAGTGCTGTGGTTGGATAGCCAAAGAAATTGGTTCTGTGAAATGAAATTCTTGAAAGACTATGGGGTCAGTAAAAAATGTGAAGATGAAAAGTGATGTTGACCACGAGCGTTCATTGCAGAAAAGAAATTGGCAAAGTAATCAAATGTCTTAGCCTATTCTAACTAAAGAAATCAGGGAAACATCCACTTATTTCCCGTCTCAACCATCATCAACTTACCTGCCTGAGGTGTGGAAACATAAGCATAGATAGTCAAAATAATCCTTTCAAATTTTTCAAAAGGTTCATATAACTTGGGGGATTCCTGACAATGATTTCAACTGAATTATGACCAAGGTAGAAGCTTCTGATAAAGAAGCAAACAATGTCAATTGATTCCATACACACCAGGGTGGAAGACTGCATCAGGCAGTGTGGAGAGTGGTTAATACGGGTTGCAGATACTAACCATAAGGTAGTCGTCGCAGACTTGCAGGTATCAACTGTAAAAATTTACCTTGCAATGCATTTTCAAGTTTTGTGAAAGACAAAAGCAACAATGAAGTATAGCGCAGAACATTATAAAATATAGCAATTCAAGGGTCAAATCATCATATTTGACCAAACAATATCCATACTTGGGTCAGCAATATTCCACGAGTATCATTCCACACATCAAAATCCTCACAATTCACAACCTTGACACCAGATTCTTCATATCAGAAGTGGGAAAAGAAAGAAAAATAGAAGCTGCACCTCATCATTACAAATTTTCTTCTCAACCCTTAACTCCTAAGAAATCATTTTCACAGGGGATATGTGCTATCCACAATATAGGCCTAAGAAATCCTTTTTCACAGCAATAGATGCTATTAACAATTAATATAGGATCATTAGGCAACAAAGCACCACAAAACAGAAAAAGGGAGAAAACTAAATAGCAAATATTAGAGCAATCAATTAAAATCAAAGAAGAAGAACCTTAAATAAAAGATTTTTAAATACAGAACTTGTCCGAATTTTGACAAAGAAGATCTCTTTAAGAGGAGGATACAAAAGGGTTAGTTCTAAGATTGATCACTTGCTTGCGATCCCCACACTTCAACCCACACCCACATTGAGGGCTCTCCTCAAAATTGTCAACAGGGAACCCAGCACCAGCAATCCCAACAGAGAAGTCAAGCACATCACCGCTCCTAGAAACCTCAACAATATCGACCCACATGAACAAAAGCTTCACGCTCACACCCTGTAGACCCGCGAGCCTTCCCTTGGATATGTGCCCTCTAATGGTTGGCCTGTACCTTAACTGGTATGACCCTTCAAGGGAGAAGCTGCAGGTGGCGTTGAAGAAGGCGGCGAATTGACCTGTGGCCGGGTCCAGATCATAGCCAAGAACTCCTTTTGGGAGTATCCCCATAGGGAAGTTGTAGTCACTCAAGATATCATAGGCAGTTGGTGTCTTTTCAACCGCAGATGATGATGATGATGATAAGACATCTTGTGAGAAGAGTACGAGGAATAGGAAAAGAATTGATCTTGCTTTGATGGAGAGTGGAGCCATGGAGTTATGGGTTACTTTCTGGGGATATTACTGATTCTGGTGGTGGTGGTGGTAATCCTCCTTTGTTTCCTTTTTTCTTATGATCTGAATTAAGAAGGCACAGGAAGGGGAGGTTGTGTTCTGTAAGAATACTATGAATTTTTGGTTTGGGTTAGTTAGAACTGGAGAAGTACATTAGCTGGAAGCTGGAATCTTTCTGCTGTTGACAGGTGTGTAATAATGCATTAATAGGGAGATTAGTTTCTGTTTTTAAGGTATTGATGATTAAAAAAAGGATTTTGGTTGGGCTTAAGTGAGGATCATACAAGGCTGCTGGGCTGGACTAAAGTTTGTTAAGTTCAAAATTGGCTAACAGCCTAGCATGGACTGATCCAGGAGGAGTCTGCTTTTGTTATCTACTTATCTTCCCCTCTATAATTAGGGACAAATAAGTATTTGTCACATCATTTTCTGGTTTACCACGGGAGATTTGGATTAGAACACGAGATCTTCAGCCTTACATACAATCTAGTACCGCTAGAGCTACAGCTTATTGGTTATTTGCCGCATCATTAAGATGGGCATCCAGTTTTGCTCCAGCTAATCCGGATCCAACCGGGTGGCGCACATCATTAAGATTTTTTAATTGTAAGATTTAACTAATCAGCTTCGTCATTGCATTTTAATTAACCAAGGTTTGTAAAGGGGAGGATCTTTTATTCTTCAGTCGGATAATCAGAGTACCAAGATACTCGGTGTTATTAACGGTAATGCCTTGATACACCTCTCCCTAAGAATTAAGAAAGCATACAACTTGATTAAGCAGTTAAGTTGTCCATTGTCCAATTAAAAAAGAAGCAAGTAAATCCAATTTCAGATGAGTAATCCTATAAACGAGAGAGAGAGAGAGAGAGAGAGAGAGAGAGATTGTGGTCTGCCTATATTTTGTAATTTTTATTCAGGTGGTTAGATTTGGTATGAAGACGTGTCCTAATTCTTAATCTTCTTTTCTTTTGCATACATTATCTTTAGCCACTAGATCATTCTATTCCCTCCTAATGTATGTTATAACTTTTTATTGCATATGTTTTTCAAGCCTTCCATATTCATTAGGAAAAATTACGGATAGAAACCGAATTAGATTGCACATAGAGGGAAGTCATAAAGTACAATCTCGTAGGTAAGGGACATATATAGCGCTCCCTCCATGTTGTACACGAGTAAACTAAGCTATTGAACAAAAGTGTAGTGTAGGAAACTCAGGTATGAGCAAATTAATTAACTCAGGTAATAAGAAGAGTCATGTGCAGAGGATGCCCTTAACATGCACGGAATATGTGAACGTGTAATAGTGCATCCTCCATATCCAAAAGCTCAAGAATTAGGGCATCTCCACCCTTCAAACCATATCCTAATGCAAATTCGACCCAACCACGAGACAGAAAATAACATCCCAGACCTGGATAATTATATCCATGATAAAGTTGGACTTGCCATTGTCTTGATCGGAACCCTGGATCTGGATTGTCTTTGTGTCCGGCTCTCTCCTGTATTTCCAATAAGATAGGTTTCGGCAAATTGAAGGGGCACAAACTGCATATGCATTGGTCATCATGCGTTACTAACAAACATACTTAATGAATCAGGAAAAAAATTCAAGCAAGAATTTTGTGAAATAATCACCAATGGATTCTCCCATTTGCCCAACAAAGCCATAAAAAAAGGGTTTTGAGTCTCGAATTTCTGAGCTTCTAGGAGTGCTTTCTGGCTTTCTAGAGAAGCACGGTTGAACTTGGCTGGTGCCACCCCAAATTGAAGGGGTCCTTCAGGTTACATTTTCAAGCAACATTTAATATTAACATTCTAACAACACAGAGAGAAAAAGTTAAGCCTCAAAAAAAAAAAAAAAAAACAGTAGGAGATACATACAGATTCTAGCCCTTGATGATGGTTCAGCATCATCTCCAGTTGCTCCAGAAGGGTATTGGATTTCGCAACATTTCTTATCAAAGATGTGAACTTTGAAAGTAGATTGTCCCTTGTATTTGAAATACAGAAAGTGGCCAACACCAATAGAATAATTCTCAGCTAACTCTAGCCAACCCTTGTCCCTGAACATCTCATCCATTCCCTTGGTTAGTCCTATTTTCCAAACTCGACCATTAGGAAGGATAAGTTTGGCGACATCCGCCAGCTCATTCCCAAAATGACTCACAAACTCTAGAGGAATTAATGCGCTGCAAAGAACTCGAATCTAGTTAGGTGCAAATTAATTAAAATGCAAATGTAATAAAAACAAAAAAAAATATTCTTCTTATTGAATGAACAAAAGATGATGATGATAATTGAGTTTTGGTATTAATTAGTTATTATGACATGAAACATAGACCATAACTTAACTAGCTAGCAGGTGAGCACAACAATAGAGATTTGTGTATATAAACCCTGCTTCAAAAGTAAAAAACTCGGAGAAACCTTGATAGCCATGCAAAAACTAACATATGACTACTTTGAAAAAGCAAGTCCTAATCCAGTAAGGGTAGGTAGGTACCAGTTTTATAAGCTCTTGATGGCCCAGCACCGGCACCGGCACCGGCACCTCCTCCCTGGTAACTCCTGCGGCCTCCTAATCTTTTTTGATCTGTTGGTAATCTTCACCAGTGTCGTTGCTTGTTTCATCAATTTCGACAGGCGGATATTGCATTTCACAGCCACTAACATCNAATAGTTTGGCAACATCTTCTTCAAGGTCCTCCCCATTATACTTAGACAAACCTTTTAGGAATGGCCTGCAAGAACTCAAGAAAGTTAATTATAGCCTTGTAGGCGTGCAATTATATAATAAGATCCAAACATAAAGCTCTTCCTGAGTAGACTGCCTGTTAAATTTATTATATACTAATCAATATTTTAGCATTGGTTTCATTTGCAAACATATTATCATGACTTGATTAATTAAGTAGCCCATTAATAACATAAACCATAATTTAGTGATGCATGCCTTGGTAGTGAACACAACAATAGATTTGTTAGTATAATCTCTGCAACGAAAACAGAAACAATGGATAGCTAACACAAGGACTACCATGTATGATACATTAATCCTTTAGAAAAGCAAAAGCCATTGACTAAACCAAGTGTGTGGTTAATTTAGCAATCAAAGAACCAAAAGTCAATGACTCACCAGCTTCTTCTATGCAACCATAAACGAGAAGACTAGGGCAGAGCAAAATTACCGAGCCGATCATAACGTGCCGATACCGACCGAAAACCGACGGTATCGGCTCGATATTTGGGAGATTTCAGAGCCACCCCCCTCCGACCCAACTGTGCCGTTAAAACCGCAACGTCCACTCGGTAGCATCAGGCCTATACCGTTGGTAATCGGCATAGGCCGTGCCGACTAAGCCCACACACCATCAACCAGCCAGCCCACACTCACAGTCCAACCTTAATGAAAAAACCCAACCCAAAATACAATACCCAAAATACAAAACCCTAAAAATTCGAATCAGAACAACACATCAGACGAAAATCAATTCACTCTCGACACTCTCTCTCCAAACTAGCTACTCTTCTTTCTCTCTCTCTCTCTCTCGTTTTGTTTGCCTCTGTCTGTGGCTGCCTGCGGCTGCGGCTCCGCTTAGAGATCGCGGTAGCAACGGCGACACAAGTCAAGAAGTCAGAACTGTGAAGCCCAACACGATTCACCGTTCATGCGACCAAATTCCGAAATCATCTTCCAATTCCAAAACCCTAAAATTCCCAATTCGGCAAATCCCTAACCTTAATTCCCCAATTCCAACATTTCTTCTTCCCTTCTTGCTTTTTAAACATTTATTGGTCAGTTCTTTCTCTTGTATTGATTCATTCTAATCGTGTTTTTTAACTCAACTTCTTCTGTTTTGGATTTGCACATTGAGATTTGAATAATTGAATTGAATGTGTAATTAGTTGAAGTTAGTTGGGACCTTTTTGGTCCATCTGGTCTTGGATTTGAACGTTTGTATTGTATTCATGTATTGTATTTCATTATAATTGTCTCTGGGATTGTTGTGTTGTGATGCATTGATGCTGGAAAAATTGCAAGTTTGCAACTTATGTAATTCATTTCATGTTAAAGAAATTCTATGTTTTTTGTTTACGTATGTTGCTATCGGTCGGCACAAATACCGACCGTACCGAGGTCGGTGCTTATCGTCATACTGCCGATCGGCACAGGAGGTATAATGACACGGCATAGGTCGGAAAAAAGGCCTATCGGAAAAGACCTACCGATACCTTATCGGCACGGTATGTGCCATACCGACCGATTGCTCTCCCCTAGAGAAGACTACTTTGAAGAAAAGAGTGATATTATACTATATACTAAAAGAGGGAAGGGCGGTATGAAGTGATTGGTCTAGAATTTTTTTTTTGATTTGACAAAATTATCCTTACTTTGTTTAATTATTATTTTTTTTGGTCGTCTAATTATTTTTTCTTTTATCTACTTAACAAATTGTGTATTACATGATTGAGACGGCCGCGTTATAGAGTCTCGGCCGTTATAGAAACTCAACCGAAGCAAACACATCTCCTGAATGTCACGCTATGGTGCAATCTGTTTAGAAACATCTTTTTTTATTTACTAACAGATTTTGTATTGAAAGATAATGATAGATTGTCACGTTAGGAGAATCAATAGAAGCAACCATATCCGCTGAATGTCATGCTATAGTGCAGTCTATCTAGAAGCATCATTTGCTCTACTGGCCTTAGATTCTCCGTCTGCGCTGCCACTTTACATTTCGTCAATATTGCTTTTGTTACTTGAAGCTGTGTTGGTTTTCTTTTCATAATTAAGGCCACTCTTCTTTCTATAAAAAATTAAAGCAATTCCATGAGATTTTGTTTATCCACTACTAGATTATTATTTTATTGCATTGTTTACAAACATTTTCCCTTCTTCAATGAGACACCAAACCCAAAACTGAAATATTGGTGTCGTCAACTCAAGGCTAAGCTCCCTAATTATTTTTTTTTCTTTTCTACTGTCCACATGTTTGTTTTCGATAACAACATTAATACTTGAGATTAAGTTCAGATGTAACAACTCCCAGGTACTTTCTCTTTAAGCACGTGTTGGAAGAACCTCTTTTTTCTTGCATGACAGAGCAAATTGTTCAATTCTTTTGGCATGCAATGCATGGTGAATGTCCAGGGTTCTACTATTAAAGAAGCCCATAAAAATCATAAGGTTAGGTGATTAATTCTCTCATTGTAAATTTAATGGCATTGGATATCTCAATTTCTATTAAGTTTTTGGCATTGCAGTTGATAAGTTGATAGTTGGCGTTTTCTAGGCTGTTAGAAATAACTATATTCACTTCTCTCTCTTTTTTTTTTTTTTTCAGGGGTTACTGTAGTTTCCTTATTGAATTCTTAGCACTGTTGCAATATTACTTCTCATGGTGTGAAAAACCCACAACAGTTTGATTTCAACTTCTTCATTATTTAAGTACATACTTTAGCTACTATATTTGACAAAGATGGATTTATCATACATAGTTTATGGCACAACCGCGACAACACAGATATTAGTATTTAAGATTAATCAGTATTTATTTTCCGTTTTATGCTATATGTATTTTTCAATCACTTACCTCGATTTTCAGTTATGGTATATTAACCAATAAAAAATATGATATCAGTTTGTATTGTATGGAGCACAGAGAAGATGAGATTTCAAGATTTGTACCGTCACTCCAAGTTTAGAGTTGAAGAGATGAGATTATCTCTCACTAATTTTATTATTATTCTATGATGTATATCAAAGGCATGTAAAGTTTTTGTTTTCTCTAGAAATTTATATTTTCTTAACAATATCTACATTAGAAATAATGTATTAATTTTATTGAAGCGCCCCGACCCGTATTTACCGAACACAGTAAACACGTGCCGAAACTATTCTTATTGATAGAACAGACAGTACATCGCAGTCAAAATACTACACAGTAAATCCAAATACAACAGAAATATCATCTGTCACCCATATACGGGGACCATTATTCAAACCACACACTAGCTCAACAGCAGCAGCATATCCAGTATAAACATCATCATAAGCTAAATAGGAAAGCAACAACACAGCAACACATATAACACAGCAGCGGAAGACTTATATGCACATGCAGCAGAGGTATGGATCCGGAGTCAGGTGGAGAAGAAAGCAGCAGCCATCGAACGTCGTACCTGAACTACGAAACANAAAAATATCATACCGGGCATGACAGCCCCACCAAACCAAGTATCCAAACCAAGTAACCGACCATAGCATCCCAAAATTAATTTTCAAACCATCGGGTCGTACCACTACTTTCCACGTGACAATTATATCATCATCTCAATTCAATTTCCAATTTCCAATTCCAATTTCCATTATCCTTTTCTCAATTATCCACAGTCAATAGTTCAACATCAATCTCAACACAACATCCAAGAATCAATATCACAGTCCAATAGCAACAATGATAACCATAGTAGTCAAACAGCCAACAATCAACATCTCAGCAGTTCAAACAAACAACAAGACACACAAGTATTACAAGCAACATAACAAGGGTTATCCATCCTCACCTTAGCCGATTACTCAATTATGGAAATGTCCCACAGATTCCAAGTCCGGTTCCTCAGCAAACTGCTCGTTACCAGCTTCTAGGTCAATCAAATAATATGCACACATAAGGTGATATGCAAATGCCATGCTAATACTGTGTACCGAAAAATAAATACTGACTCGTCTCGGTTACTTCCCTGGGTTAATTCTATTATCATCATCATTCACCATCTATTTCGAGTGTCAAAATACCATACTATACTTATACTTATCCCGGATATTATTCCGGTATTTTATTACCCTGATAATATCCTTCCCAAAATTATTCCATAAATATGTACTTTCCAAAATATTATTTCCACAAATATTATCTTTTTCTCCATAAATTATTTTCCCAACATCATATTTTCCAGAATTATATCTTCCCAAAATTATTTCCATTAAATTCTATTTTTCCAGATTATTTTTCTTTCTCTTTTTTTTTTTTAATTTCGGACTGGGCTGGACTATGTAACCCATGACCAAGCCCAAGAGCAAGGCCCAGGCCATGGCTACAAGCCCAACCCACGGCCCAATCCCAGCCCCAACCCATATGCGACCCAACCACGGAACGGGTCAGCCCGACCCACATCGTGACCCATCCGGGTCGACACCACAACGGCTGCTCACCTTGCAGTCAACGTAGCGGGCAGCGCGTGGCGAGCGAGGTGCAGATCGAGTGAGACAACGGTGACGCGAGACGGCTGCGAGGGAAAGACGACGTCGTCGGCGTCTGCAGGTGGCATCTCGAGAAGGCTCGCAGCGCGTCTGCCGGTGGTGGTTCGTGGCCACTCTGTCGTGCGTGAGGACAACGACGACGACCACTCCTCGTCCTGCAACGGCGACGACTAGAGGAAGGGAAAGGAGAAGCAGGTGGCGATGGCAACGAGGTGGTCTCGGGTGCAGATGATGTGGGTGGCTCGGTCGGCGTGTGGTGGTTGGTCACGGTGGAGGAGAAAAAGAAAAGGAAAAGGAAGGAGATAGGGGTGACGTGGCAGATTGTGTGTAGTTGTTTTTGTTTTTTTTTTATTTTTTTCCTGGTTATGCAGGTTGCAAAAGAAGAACTAGGCAGAGGGAAAAATGAAGAGGAAAAGTATGGTGGTAAGCAGGAGATGGCGTGAGAAAGAAAGTAGGGGAAGAGCAGGTTATATCAAGCAGTGTCACAAGCTTCACAGGAGGAGACAAGGTTTCAAATGCTCACAGGAAAAAGCAGATCACAGACTTCACAGGAAAAAGCATCTTACTATGCAGATGCACTATGCGCTGTCTGGACCAGAAAATATCCAATATACCCACTTATCTTTATTTCTGGTCCGTTAGCTCAAGGATAAACCCGGCTTTTCCGAAGATTCCTGGACCCGAAAAATTCCAACTTTGGTCCGTAAAATCCGCAGAAAAATCCTGAACGTGGAACAAGGCTCGGTTTTGAAATCCAATGCTCGAATTACCATAAATTAATTACCCAAAATTAATTTTAATTGGTAAATTATTGTAAATTAACTTAAATAGTCCCGGTAAAAATGAAATTTTTACCTGGGCTATTACACCCACCTTAAAAAGAATTTCGTCCCTGAAATTCACTCCGAAGCTATGAACAGTTGCGGATACTGAGAACGCATATGCTCCTTGACTTCCCACGTAGACTCGTTCGCAGAGTGCTTGCTCCATTTAACCTTTACCATCGGAATGACTCGGTTCCTCAACTGTCTGACCTCTCGGACAAGAATCTGCTCTGGCAACTTTGTATACGTAAGATCCTCTGCGACCTCAACATCTGCTGTAGTAACCACATGGCTCGGATTTGATCTGTATCTTCTCAGCATGGAGACATGAAACACGTTGTGAATCCGTGACAACTCCTCTGGTAGAGACAATCTGTACGGCCCGATGTACCTGGGACTTAGCTTCCCTCTTTTCTCGAATTTGATAACACCCTTCCAAGGTGCAACTCGGAGGAAAACTCTTTCTCCACCTGGTACTCCATCTCACGTCGATGCTTATCGGCATAGCTCTTCTGCCGGTCCTATGCTGCTCTCATACTCTGCTTAACTGTCTGAATCTTATCAACTGTCTGCTTAACCAAATCTGGACCAACGATCAAACGAAGACCTTCTTCATCCCAACAAACTGGACTTCGGCACTTTCTTCCGTAAAGAGCTTCGAACGGTGGCATGCCAATACTGGAATGATAACTGTTGTTGTAGGCAAACTCTGCTAAAGGCAAATACTGATCCCAACTCCCACTGAAGTTAAGAGCACAAGCCCTTAGCATATCTTCCAGTGTCTGAATAGTCCTTTCTGACTGTCCGTCTGTCTGAGGATGAAACGCGGTACTGAAACTCAACTTCGTACCCAAAGCTATTTGCAGACTCTTCCAGAACCGTGATGTAAACCTCGGATCTCTGTCTGAGACTATGGACTTAGGAATTCCATGCAGCCTCACAATCTCTGCAACATACTGCTTCGCCAACTTATCCAAGGTGTCTGTCTGTCGAATGGGAAGAAAATGAGCTGACTTTGTAAGTCGGTCAAC
>JAKUCV010006093.1:8970-25257 GCA_028386065.3 Turnera subulata
TAACAAGTGCATAGCATCAGGAGGAGGAGAGGTATGGATTAGTGGGCATGACATAATCACTCTAAAAAGCCCTGGAAAAAGATGGTATATTAGTAGTACTGGTAAGCGATGTCTTGTGCTGGGGCAGAAGATGGTGATTGATGTAGTGGACTCTGATCCTTCAATACCTCCTGTTGCTCCTACTCCTGGTCCTGGTACTGGCCGCACCAAGAGAAACAGGAGATTGTTTTCAAAGGGGGCTATATACAAAGGGAAGTCATCCAAGGCAAAAGGAAGGAAGCTGAAATGGTTTACAAGGGGTGTCAAGCACTGACAAAGGAACCAAATTCTGTTCCATAATATTTTCTTCGAAATAAATTGTGTACTTTTGAGTGACCACCGTGCATGCATCGACTTCATCTTTATCTTTTATTTGCATCATCAACAATCCACATCATGGACTCCATCTTTCAGTGATTACTTTTTGGTCTGATCTTTCAGTATTACGATATATTAAATGCCTCCGTTTTGATTGATTAGGGTACAACAATCAAAATTCCCAACTCCTTTTTTAGGAAATAGATTTTCTTTTTTTTTTCATTTTAAAGGCCTCTAGTCTATTATCTATTATATATATTTTAAGCTGTATCCCTATTAGGTTTTGACACTTAGGATTTTTGGAGTCTTCTTTTTATTGTCATGTGGAGATTTGGGGTCTTCTTTTATTGTCCTGTGGAGGGTTATAAGTGTAGTTTGATTGGCCATATTGACAAATATAATTATCTAAGAGTTTCTAATTAATTATGATAAGAATAAAACTCTTTTAATTTTTTTTTGATACTAATGATGAATTAATTCATCCTTTAATTAAAATGATAAATTTGATCTTAATCATACTCTTTTAAAAATAATTCCAGTCACACCCAAATTGTTCAAAAGAAAATTCACACCAAAGATTGGTATTTTATACGGGTCAAAGTTTATCCTATTAATAAACAAACATAATTAGGATTATACTCTTTTTAAAACTATCTTGATAAGAATTTAACTCTTATATAAATTTCTTTATTCTTTTCCTTTCCTGTTCACTCTTGATATTATCTTTTAGATAATATTTTTTCAACTTTATCAATTCTTATCAGATAAAAATCCTTTAACTAAAATATAGTGTTATCTTTTATATTTTTCTTTCTTTCCTCTTTTTTTATCTATATTACAATTAAAACCTAAAGGAGAGAATTTAGAAAAAAAAATCCTAAGTGCGTACATACAAGGGAAAAAAAATCATATTCCTATTTCTTAACCTATTTTCAACGAAATGAATTCTTATGAGATAAAAATTCTTCAACTAAAATATGATGTTATCTTTTAGTTAAAATGTTCAATTTTTACAAAAAAAATTAATTAATAAGCAAATCGGTAGAACCCACGGGAAGTGAGTATGATGTACCAACTACACATCATTTTTCCTAAAAAAAAAAGGCAAAAACCTCAATTTTACCCATGTGTTATCTACATTAGGTCAATTTACTCCCTAAGCTTCATTTTGGATTAATTGAATGTCTATGTTTGTAAAATTGGGTCAATTTGCTCCCCGAGTTTCAATTTGCTTTGAACGAATGTTTATACTTGCAAAATTGGGTCAAATTGCCCCCTGAGTTTGTAAAATTGGACCAATTTGGAGTGAATACTTGCAATTTCTTATTCATCCAAGTCACTTAATTTATTTCCGTGATGAATCCTAACTTTTGATAAGCTTCAGGATGATATTTCATGCACTAAATCCATATTAATTACACTTAATTTTGACTTCAATTTGGGTCAAGGGGATAAACTGGCCTAATTTTGCAAACATGGATATCCAACTGGTCTAAATTAAAACTCAGGGAGTAAATTGACCCAAATTTACAAATACAGATATTCAATCAACTCAAACTAAAACTCAAGGGGCAAATTGAAACATAGGAATAAAATTGGAGTTTATGCAAAAAAAAAAAATTACACTTATATATCATTTGGTACAGCTTAAGCTAGAATTTGCAGATAATAGGATGGAGAGGAAGACAAAGTAGAAATAAAGGGTTTTGTAGAATGACTATAGCATAATAAATTCCAGATTGATTAGACCTAAAACAAAATCAAATGTGCAATGATGATATGGCATTTCATATTCGGATAGAATAAATCAAGTCCTGGTAAAAGCGGTTTCGAGTCCATGGTAAAAGTTGGTTTATGGAAATTATGGCACTAAGATTTTTTGTCCTTTTAAGATTACGTTAATACTTTTGCTCTGCATCCATCGGCCTTTGTTATTTCCCTTATTTTAAGATTACACAAATATAAATAGATCATGGTTGCTCCACGTCATCAAGCACCCACTATTAGTTTCACATTTTTCTTATACAATCATTAATTTCACGTTAAACGCAGAACTAAGGGAATTCAAACTTCTGTTCCAATTTCAATCATGATTTGTAAGATACAAGAATTTGACAGTGGCAAACGACAGAAGGATGGGAATAGAAAGGAGAGCAACACCATACGATAATACTTAAAAATGAAAAGAACAGAGCTAAGGTACAGTAGCAGCTATGAGATGCAATTAATTAACAAAAGAAAAACTGTACAAAGCCATTTTTATGCCTCCTCCAATAACATCCAAAACCAATGAATTCAATCAATCTGTAGAAAAACTCCAAAGTCATCAAGAAATTTCAATCTTCAACCACACTACACTTATATCATTCAATCACTCAAGATTTCTGGGAAAAGCAAGTAAATATTGCCGGGTGGTTTCCAAGATAATACAACTGAAAAAACGAATGCTACATACCCAAAAAAACATAACATAGATCATGGAACGATCAAGGGACTTTCCTGTTTGCTAGTATACAATTTCTGAACATTGGCTAAGGAAACAAAGACCAAGGTAAAGGACAGAAACACATATATATAGACCCAGCAAAAAAAAGTGTGGCATCACAATTTTCAATTCCACCAAGTAGCATTAAGGGTGAGCCAAGGGCCTTCTCACGAATAAAAAGTACAGAATTTCATAGCGGCATAAGCTTTTATATTTTCTCTACAGAATCAAAATGATAGACTCACTGTCATAACTTGCGTTCTACCCATTTAAATAGGCCTGCATGATTCTCTGGACTTTTTAATAGAGTCCCTAAGCTATTTTTCTAGTCAAATAGCTCGGCTCTCGAGCTCAGGTCAATTTAATCATTTTGCCCGAAACACAAAATACACGTAGGGAAAAAGAGAGAGCGGAACAGAAAGCGACGAGAGAAAACAGAGAAAGAGAGGCAATAGTGATGACAGCTCTTGAGACATTCATATTCTTATTCAAATAGTAAAATTTCTTTTTTTAAAATGCTAAAAAATAGTAAAATATTAAATACCTATTACTGGCATAACCTTGAAAAGATCAGGAAAAAGTAACAATTTGTATTATATATAGATTTTATAAGACATTGCATCTTACGGTCAGAAGAAAAACATGCAAATTGCAAATACATAACCTAGAATCCTTAGCGTTAGGGGAAAAGAAACCACACCTGACCGAAGACAAACTTGCTTACTTTCGGTGAATGGGTCTTGGACTAAATCTATTATACAAGACCTGCTTCTGCTGCAAAAGATTCATCATCCCTTCAGCTATTGTATAATTCGGCAGTTCTTGTCCCATTCTTCCTTAACCATCTAGAGTACCAAGCATCCAAACTGGAACTCAGCTCTATTGCCCGCCACCCATATAAGAAATCACAAACCGAATATGGTTACAAATTCATCATAAAATGTTGACCATGTACAAATTTAAAACAAACAAAAACCAATATTCAGTTTCTGATTTGAACTTGCCATACACAAAATTAAAAACCATAAGTGTGGCCTAATTTTCTATGATACGGAAGGCTATGTCACAGTAAATACACCAACATAAATCTACATGTAGATGTTTGCAGCAAATAATCAGGAGATCTTCCAACTTGATGAACCCTTGATTAGTGATTTACATTTCTGCAATTTTCTTTTATTAGTAAGTTTCCCTCTATGAGAGGAATTTGCTAATCACAATTCTTTATGAAACTTGATCAACCACCAAAGCAACAAACTTTTCTAGCTGGAAATAGAAGACCAGCCCTTACAAACTGACAATGCACCACTCGATTTCGAACCTGAAATTTCTTTACATGTTATTATAGGTCAGTTTATTATGTGACTGTTTTGCCGAGGATCGAGTCAAATGACAGCCTACATGGTGATCAGGCTTGGCAAGTGGTTTCTTACCTTTGCCTCTATTCCCCGACTTGCATATGGTGTTTGCTGGATTCTTAAAAGGGAATCCAAATTTTGAATCTCGTTTGAGAGAGGTTCTATCTCTGGAATACTATTGAGAGTGAAAACTTGATTGTTACTATTCATGGTGGACCTATAAATAGGATTTGGACTAGTACAAAAAGAATTCAGATCCTGAAAGGGAACAATTTGAACAAGGATTGCCATTTGCATAAAATCCTATCCATAGACTGTAATTGCATACTATCTCAGAAGGATACTAACTGACACAGAAAAACTGCAATGATGTAAATCACTAATTAAGGCTACAAAAAGGTAGAAATTAAGAGTTAATCAAGTCTAATCAAATCTGAAGATCTCCAAATTTTTTGCTGTGTCTAACATAGAGTTGACCCACAAATGGATCTGTAACTATGCTTGAGATTATGAAAGAGTCGGGATAATCCAAAATAGCTCAAGCAATCTGCATTTCTTTATCCATAGAAATTCGTACGGGCAATTATAGGGTTGCAGCAAACAACGTGATATGTGCAGACAATCAGGTGCAGGTGCTCAAAGATGTTTCGGATTACAGGAGATAGTAACAAATCGATGCCACTGTAGGGCAAATGTTGTTCTTCTCTTTCCCCTAATTTTCATATTACAGGCATTTTTATCTTCGTGTGATATTATTCATACGGATTCACTTTTTACCATAAAGGGACATGTTACATAAAAAGTGGTATGGTATAAGAACAAGGAGAACCTTGGATATTGGTGAGGGGTGAACTGAATAAAAATATCAATAATAACTATCCAATCTGAACCGAAAGAAAAAGCCAAGGCAGGCAATCAGCTAATCAAGACAAAAAAAGGCCACTTGAGAGAGTACATCTATAACTTGATAAAGATACTACGCCCCCAACTTATGTGATTTCCAGACACGAAGAGAAGTCATGTTGCGAGATGAAAATACAAAAAGTTAAAGCAATAAAGCATGATGTGCACTTACATCTATAAGGAAGATGGCCACTTCCTCGGTAGGGAAGTTCATCCCTCTGCCAAGAAGACAATTGAAGTAGGTTAGATCATGTTGAAAATGAACAATACGACACTTTAAGAGGTCCATTTAAAAGATAAATATTAAGCATAAGGCCAATATATTAACCAGACTTGTTGTCCTGGTGTGCAAATATACAGAGGATGGACCAAGTAATACCGCATACAGAACAAGATAATTTGCACAAACTGGAAATTGATGTACAAGGTAGCACAAAACTGAAAATTTCCACTAGTGAGACTCTAATTTCACTAGGACGGTGAGTTCTACCATAATTACCTAGATAATTCAATCATGAGTGATTTGAAAGCAGTTTAAGTTCCATTCTGTTAGGTGCTTCAGCTGTTTACAACGTATGAACTAATCTTTTGCAACCTCATAGTATTCTCTACGAAATCATATTCCCATATATTCAAATATCTGCATGTCTACAGAAAAATAGAGAACTCCGATGGCCATTTAAATCTATCAAAAGGTGTGAGAAATACAATAAGTTCTCTCCACACCTAAAGTGACCATCAGAACAGACATCAAAAGGAATCAAATCCCATGCCGGATCAAGGTTTGTATAATCTGCATATCTGTAACCTACAAAAAGACAACCAAAGAGAAATGAAAATAATTACCGTAAAAGGATTTTTGTCATAAAGTGACAAACAATTGCCACAAAACCAACCTGATTCATGGCTGACACCTAGCTGATGATGATAAGGAGATGTCATTCCAACACCTGGGGGAACATCACGGTGGCTGAAAAGTGGGGAAAAACAAAATATTTACTATTGTAAAATACATAAAAGATCTATGTGAATCAGTGGCTTAATAAGAGGTAAAATGACAAAGTTTAGAAAGAAATTAACAATACTAACATTGGGCTTCTAATAGGAAAAGGAGTTTCCATGCGCACACAAGTGTATTGTCTAGGGTCTGACTGGTAGAGATCATGCCCCTGCATTCAAAAAGAGAATTTGAAGTACGGACAAAGGCATGGGATGAGAAAGTTCATTCAACCATATCCATGCAGGACTTTACCAATATAGAAAATGAGCGTTTCCTATCAGGTAGTAGAGCAGCTGAAAAACTGGATTTCTTACTCCTGTCCAAAAAGAAAAGGAAATGGGGAAAACCAAACATGTGAGCTCCAAAATAATCATCATGCGAAACACACCTAAATAATCAAAACACAACTTACAAGACAAGAACCTCTAGTTCATAAAATATTGCACATGATAAACAAAGAGAGGAAAGCAAGATGATACTTAAACATAAAAAAGTGCAGCTTTTGATATTTCACATCAAGTAAATGATGATCATAAATCAGACAATGGGATATCAGAACAGTGACTGTGAAAGATTAACAACAAAAAGCACTTACCCAACCATGCCTGTGTCTGCTTCTGCAAAGCTCGCTCTGCTAATAGCCTCTCGAGTTCAGAACTTGTTTCAGAAGGCCTTCTAGGGTCGATTCTATCACTACTGATGTATGTAGCAGGTACTTCCTTATGTCTTGGTTCACCCAGCTTTACAGGACCTGAAAGAAAAAGAAGAATTCATTCAACATCCCAATACGAACAAAATCAGGAGCAGAGAGGGGAACAGAGAAAACAATACTAGAAAAGAAGGTAATGGTTTAGTAGTTAATGAGCTTTTCTTCAACTCCGCAAGAACTGAGTTGTATTGATTCCGGATTTCAAGGATTTATACTGCACTGACCATTGCAGGAGAAAAGACAGGATATTAATGGAGAAGAAGAAAATAGTTCTCTTTGGCGACATCCAACAATATGATTAAGGTGGTGGTTCTTTTTCTGTTTCCCTTTTGTCAAGAAATTATTACATTAATGGAAAGTTGAGATTTATAGCGCAACAGGATCTTATCCAAAGTCCTAGATAAAATAAAATACAAGGAACCACTTTCTCCGATGCACCATCAAACAAGCGCATAATCTTCAACTTTTAGCAGGACTAGCCAGGGGAAAGAAAGTCACAAACATGAAAGAACATAAATTATGGTATGTAAGAAGTAACACATAATTATGTGCCTCTTTTTTGCCATAATTTCAAGGCAACTAAAACCCAAATGACATCAGGATTTTCATATGCAAAAAATCTGTGCCACTAAAAACCACCAAAAGAAAATGCACTCACGTTTTGTCCCTGACGGATTCTGTTTCGAAATTTCTCTATGGGTAGACTCATTCACTTTCTTAGAGGGTTTGCCCTTCGGTATAGATTTTGCAAGGGATACCTTCCCATTTACCTAGGAAATAATGTAAATCATCAAGAAACAATATCATCAAATAAATGAGCAGGTAAGAATAAACTTGGAAAATATACTAACCTTCAATCCCTTATCACTGAACATTCCACTGTTGAATGATTCTATGCAAGCAAGAGCATGCTCACGGGTTTTGAAATTAACAAAGGCAAAATCTTTTCTCTTTGAGGAGCGCAGATTTCGGCCAAGGACAACATTTTCAATTTCCCCAAACCTTTTAAAGTGATTTCTCACTTTGTCCTCATCCCATGAAGGGGGTATGTATTCAGCATATACTGATTTGACCTGCATGGGGAGACAAGAGGACACAATTACACTAAAAGTAGCTACTCTTTAACCCATGTGTTAAGAGGTAACAAGTAAACAAACCTTCAACAACTCTTCGTCATCCGGCTTGCTCAAAGGTTCAGCCCAAGCAACTTTTACTCTTTGAAGCTTTCCCATCATGTCCTTTTGAAGTTTTCTGAAAGCAATTTGTGCAGCCCTTTTGGTTTCAAGTTCCAAAAAAGCAAACCCACGATTGCATTCTACATTATTAGGATCACCCATAACAGTGAGTTTATCTATTTTCTCCATTCCCATCTCTTGCAATATCCTAGTAACCTGGCACAAAGGGAAGTTCATCAACAGATGCGTTATCCAAATGTCTAGGGAAGGTACCAATACATGCTCAAAATCTTACATCTTCATTTGTCCATTTCTTGTCAATGTTACCAAGAAAAATTGTGTCACTGTCCTCGACAGGGCTCGCAGAACACTGCTTGCCACAAATCTATTTATTCAAGAGGGAAAAAAAATGAAGTGTAAGGAATTGATAAAAGATTAGTTAAAAGTTGATAATACAGTGTTGGACAGCCATGAACAGAAGGAAAAAATTATCTCAATCAAAAACTAGTAAAGAAGCTAAAAGAATTCAAATTAGCACTACCTTTTACACCAAGATGTTAGCAAAAGTCCACCATTGACCAATGCAATGGCGAGTTAACCTACTTTAGAAGACAACCAACAGAACATCATCATACGTTAGGTCTATAACTTGCATTGTCACCCTTATCAATAAAATCAGAAATGTTGTGGCAAATCGTGCCATGCTATCATATTAGTTTCAATCATCATATCATAAAAATTATTTTAAGGGCTAGCAAGATGGAAAATCCTAGGAGAAATCATAAGGGAAAGACATGAAGCTAGGAGGACGGTATGCCTTTGAGGCCATTTGCAAACCTAACATCCTTCCAGGGCACTTTAGGTATTTGTAAAGCTGCAACATGTAAGACTTTTAGGTTAACCATTGACATAGTGGTGCCTAAACTGCAGCTTCGTTGGCAGCTACAAAAATTTTCACAAGTTGCATAAGCTTGAAATGTCGTCTACATCATGTTAATCACTATGATGCAAAACTGAAAGCTAGGACTGCCAAAGTGTCAATTTGAAAAAAAAAAAGGTTTACTGTAGTAGTTTCTGTGGAAGGAAAGGCATAAACTGCACATATAATCACACACCACAATACTAAATTTGTCAAGATGTTCTCCACATTGCCAATGATGCACTGAAGTTTGCAGGACATACTTCATCTACTTTTGCTCTCAGTCAAAAATTATTATTTTAGTATCTCGTTTATCCTAAAATGTAATCATAGTTATTGTTTATCATCCCACAAAACTTTGAGCAAATATTTTTTTGTTGAAACTTTTATACATTGCTCCCTTTTTCATAACAATATTAAAAATTTTAAGGACGAAAATGAATACAGCAACAAAATTCAAAAATATTCTCCAAAACGATGACAAGTAATTCTATGCAGAATATGTAATTTCAGCTTAGCACAACAATCCAAAGTAACTCGAACAGAAATTAGAGCATCTATTGGAGAATACTACAATTGAAAATAAATAATTAAAAGAAAAGAGGAAAACATAGCATAATCCTGGGAATCTTTCGCTTGGAATTTTCCAGCATCCCTCAAGAAATAACTGCATCACAAATCTGAATTCCAGAATCTAAAAATTGATATACCCATCACCCCAAAAGTGATGAATAACCTATCTCTATAAAATTTTCACCCCAAAAAAAAAAACTATATCTGTAAAGCAAGATAAGGAGGTTTACACTATCTAAATTATTATCATGGTCAACTCTTACGAAATGCATATCACATAAGAATGTTCTTTCCTACCAAAGTGCACGCCAAAGAAGTAGAGAATAATTAAATAATGTGAACAGGATGTTGGGTTGCCCAAAGTAACCAAACAATTAGGCGTAGTTAGCAGTTGGCTTGAACTAGAGTAACAGTCTTAGTCCATTTTTCACTTAATTAGAAGTTTTAGCTTTAAGACAAAAGGATGAAAAACATTCTTGCATCATAAAGTTTGTAGACACAAAGCTATATCCACACACAAAAACCATTTGACCCATTACCTCGACTTCTCTGAGTTTCTCTAAGGCCTTATTTGCATCAGCCGCTGAAGTATACTTGACAAATGCAAAAACCTTATCCTTCCCTGTCTTGCCATGAACCGCAAGCCTTACTTCCACAATTTCACCCACCACCCCAAAAACTTTCTTGGCATCTTCTTGCTTTGCATCTCTACTCAACCTGCCAACAAAAACCTCTGTGTTTTGCCTCTTCTGCCTTTTTAGCGCTTCCAATTCCCCACTCACAAAGATTTTCCCAGCAGCTACTTCACTGTCATCAGCCTTCTCCACCTCATCCTTTCCTCTCTCCTGTTCTCCACCACCACACGCTCCCACAACTTCAGCCTCACATTCATTGCTCCTATCCCCAACTGACACCACATTCACAGCTTTTACTTCAGCTGCCAAATCCTTGTTTTCCTTTTCCACCAAGAATTCAGCAGCAGCATCACCATCCACCATTTCCTCCTGCGTGTCAGCAACAGCATCATCATCCAGTTTCTCCACCTGCATTGCAATATTAGCATCAGGATCTACTGCTTCAACCAGCGAACAGCCAGCAGCATCACCATCTACCGGCACTTGAACGGTAGCACTATCATTCCCCAAGTCTGGCGGCTCACCGCGGGCAATTGCTTCCATTCTGAAACTAGCTGGACCAGAAAGAAGCTCCTCTACCATCATTTCCACAGCAGAATCAATTTTATCAACCATATCATCCTTACCCTTTCCAGCACCAACATACCTCTCAGTATCAGGAGGAGTGGAAAGAAACTCCTCCACCAGCATTTGAGCAGCGGAATCATATTTCTCAACCATACCATCCTCACTCTTTCCAGCACCAACATTCCTCTCAAACTCATCCACCACCGGCATTTCCGCAGCAGAATCAAGCTTCTCAGCCATACCATCCTCGCTTCTTCCAGCATCCAAGACAACTCCACACAGAGAACCATGATTTCCTCCATCACAAAGACCCACCACCATCCTTCCCAAATCCCCGTCTTCCTCACAAACACCAACCAAAGACTCAACCTTTCCAACTGCTTTCCCGCCATCACCACCCGAAATCCGCTCTTCTCCACCCTCCACCGCTTCCCCTTTGGGAACCAACTTGGGAACTTTCTTCTTCACCATCCTCTTCACAACCCTCACCATCTTCCTCACCTTCTTAACCTCCTCCTTCTTCTTCTTCTTCTTCCCGCCTTCCTCCCCGTTGACAAAATCGGTTCTTTTTTATCGGCCATTCTGTTACTCTCGACAATTCCGACCTCTGGCTCTCCTGGGACGGCAACCTGTGCGGCGGATGGGGCTGTAGGGTTTGCTTGTACGGCGTCGTTGGATTGAGGGCTAGGGTTAGGGTTAGGGAGAGAGGAGTTACGGGGGTGTCTGGGGCGAGGCCCAGGGGCGACTTCGAATGGAGCCATTGTTACTACATGGACAACAAGAAAGGAGACTGAATTACTTGACTCTGTTAGTGTAAGTAGTATATATCCCAAGGTGGGTGTGTCAGTAGAAGAGACTAGAGAGAGTATCAAGCAAGAGAAATTTGGGTTCTTTTATATTTACTTTGGTCTTTGCTTTTTTTTTTTTTTAGGTTGTCTGCAGCTGCCATGTATGTTGCTTCGCCTTGAGAGGAAAAAAAAAAAAAAAGAATTTTTTTTTTGATAGTACCAAATGTGACTCTTAAAACACCTAATCTTGGTCTCTAAAAAGTCTCGGCTTCAACTCTCTAAGATGTTCAGTTCCTCCTTGAAATTAAGTTAAAGAGAGTCTTTGTCACTGGCACTGCGATGTTGGCTATTGATTTTTTAAGAACAGAATTGGCAGAGTTTGGGTACTACTACTTACCGCCACTTCTCAATCCAAATCAAATATACAACTTCTTCCATCGAGAAAGGAGTTGTGATAAATTTCATCCGCTAACATTAAAATGACAATCACAAATCTGGAGAGTGACAATTGAAATTGATAATTGACGTCATTATGATTTTATCAAACCGGATAAGGGTGCAGACATGACTTTCTCACTCTTAAACTTTGACTCCCCCTTCTCTCTAACACACGGATTTTTTCAAAATCAAATCTAGATCTAGTTGAACCCTAGATCTGCAGCCACAAACATAATCATCCTGCTTTGCTCTTCATCTTCCTTTGCCACGATTCAATCTTCATCAGTTTACTCTGCTTTGTTGAATTTACGGTGCCTTGGTGCACGGTGAGTGTTTGTTTTCTCAAGTTTGAACCCAAGGTTCATACCCTCAAGTTCCAGCAATCTGGATCCAAAACTCATGATGGTTCGATATGACGACGACTTCCATGAGGACAACTTTCGGGTTGACCACAGCAACATCAGATCTGACGATATGGTGGACGTTGTGGTGAACAACTTGGAGATGTCTTCAGCCAAACATGCTTTGTGGGCAAGGTGTATTGGGAGCGATTTTTCAACGCAGAGATGATGAAGTCTAGCCTCATCCAGGTATGGACCCTTAAAGGAACCTTTAGAGTCACCGATAAAAAGCACAACTTATTCTTAGTGGGTTTCGAGTATGTGGGAGTCTGTGTGAAAATCTGTGTGGGTTGTTCATGGTTGATTTCTATTGCATACACAAATCTTAGGAGACGGCTCCCACACATGTCTATTAACCAAATAGCCTTGCGCCTATTTTGGTTCTGGTATCAACTCCATGAATTGCCTCTTGTTTCCTTAGAGGACAGGAAAATTAGGAGTATCTGTAATGTCTATGCTGCTATGGTGGTATGTGATGACAAGTTTGAAAACCGAATTGTTTGGAACGGATTTGTAAGGGTGAGAATCGAGTTTCTTCCGGAGAAACCTCTTATCCCTGGAATTCATGTAACTGATAACATGGGTTTTGAACACTGGGTGAAGGACGAAATTGGGGGCACTCTGGCCTCCACAAATAAACCCGAAAAATGAGAACTAGGGTTGGTAATGGGAGGATTCTTACTGGATATCGTCTCATTACCTTTTTGTCACCTTACGGTGAGTTTTGTTGATCCTATAAAGAGCCCCTTTTTTGGGCACAAACAGTCCTACCCAGGTAACTTCTTCACCTGGATGTATTTTGAATTCTTTGTGTATAACGCCTCTGGTGGCATATGGAAGGGACTGGTGTTTTGTTGGAGGACAATATGTGTTTTTGAGCTGTTTCACAGGTTATGTAATGCTGATTACTACGTCGCAATTAGCTCCGCAACTTCAAAAATGTCGATTTCCAAAGACATTGAAGAGTGCTCAACCTCTCGGAAGGATCGCCTGGTACTAACCAGGGAAATGCCGTCTATTTGCTTTAGCAATCGGGGAATGCCATCACTGCGTGAGCTAGCAGAGGATGTAGTTCTAATCAACATGAGTACCCTGTTGGTCTAAATGTTTATTTCTTTTAGTTTGAATGTATTTGGCCATTTTAGGCAACCGCATGTGTGATGATATGTAATATTTCTTTTAGGATTTCATATCTAAGCTTGTACCAAACTATATTTTCAGAGTTTTTCAATATAATGATGATGCTTGCTGACAAAAAAAAATTCTGCTAAAAAAAAAAACGTGAAAACAAACTACTTGGAACATTGACAATGCTTAAAAGCATATACACCAAGGCCCACAACCAGGAGCAATACAGTAACACAAGCACAACATACTTTGCAATCATTTTCTTTTTTTTTTTCTTTAATCCCATCGCTGCAGAAGAGAAGGTTTTGGAGGAGATAGATTATTATTATTATTATTTTAAAAAAAGAGGAGATAGATTATTGCGATTTGTGTGCAATTAAGTATAAAAAATATTGCCCTAAAAAAAGTATAAAAAATATAGATGCTTTTGTATTTAAAAGATCATTGCATTATTTATTTATTTCTTTGAATCAGATTAAATCAATATTTTTTTAGTAACAGATTAAATCAATAGACATTATAAAAATTGATTTCAGGTTTTTAAATTTTACACATAGATAAAATCAAGGACAATGGATTCATTTCTCAAAAGAAAAACAATTTAAGAAGAAGGAAAATAATATACAATGCCAACTCTTGAAGCTTCATAAACTCCTACCCTTCCTAACTCTCAACTCATTGGTGACGAACAATTTTTCTGATGAAGATTATCAATTGATTAAGACTATTAATTGATTAGACTTGATCTAAACTTGTGTTAATTCTTCCAGTATCAACAACAACTATAGAAAAAGCAGAAATTTTTTTGTAATGAAAATTATCAAGGCAAGACTTTGAAATAAGATGGACAACAAATTCCAAAATGATTGCTTAATTACTTATATTGAGAAAGAAATTGCAATAAAGTTTAGCACAAGTTTAATTATGATTTTGATTTGACAAAAACCCGTCGATTACAACTGAAATAATAAATTATTCTTTGACATTGTTGGATATTGATTTTTTTAATAGAATATTATTTTCTTTATAAATTATATTTTGTGTTTTGGCCCCCCTTAAAATTAGGTCTAGCTTCACCGGTGACGTCTAAATAACAAACAACCCGCAACCCGAAAGCTACACATCATGCCAAAACTCATCGGGTCGACACACCAAGGACACGGAACCATCACAATTCACTGTTGAATCTCAATAAAACAACCAGCAAAATATTCAAAATTCAAAGAACACTAATTAACCCTAGAGAGACCAAAATAAAAGGGGAGGAAATGTTCATTAGCCTTATCGAACATAGTTGGTGACAACCAACACCGAAATCCGAGTAACCGGGACCTTCGTAACCAATCCTCATTCAAATCTACCATCCAAAAGCACACTATAACTGTTATACCACAAACTCAAACCCAGTGCTCATTGCTTCACTTGAAACCCGAGCCTAGTTAACACCAACTCCACTCCTTGGATCCCATATTCAAAACACAACCTGGTAAAGGATAACGATATATCAACTGTTGTGATTATGCCTATTAAGTACCTATACCTAGCTGTATTGTGCTTATCTCTTATCACTTAAGAGTTCATGTTTGATTGTAAGACCAACACGATGAGTATAATACAAGCACCAGGGCACATTCAGTGTACCCAAAATCATTCACTTGTTTGTTTGTTTATAACCCACATTACAAATCGACTCAACACGGGTAAACTAAATGAATCCATAATTAAAACTAAAATAAAGATAGGACAGTCTTTACCCATTGAAATCGAACTCGACCAAACCTTAACTGGGCATCGCCGCTTCGCTGGATGGGCTCATTACAGCTCATCACAAGACTACACATCGCGTCTCGAACGAGCTCGAGCCAAACCCAGATCGTCGCCCCTGTTCGAGTTGTGCACGACAGCGCACTTGAATCACCAAGAAGCACTTCCTCCGCTCCTCGGAAGTTGCGTTCTCATTGGCGCCTTAAGTGGCATGCTTTGCCATCTTCGCCACCTAACCCGAGCGGCTCCGCCGGGAAAGAAAAGGAGATAAAGGGGGAGACAAGAGGTGTGACGTGAGATGGTGGTGGCGGCATGAAACGCCCCGACCCGTATTTACCGTACACAGTAAACACGTGCCGGAACTGTGACGACCCAACCCAACATGACTCAACATACAGTGTGGACAACAACAACTCAGCCCCATCGGCCCAAAATAACAAACATCCATATTAATAAATCCGGCCCAATGGCCCAACAACAATGATAATATGCACAGCGGAAGACTTTAACTCACATAAACACTGTAAGCAACAACAATATGGCCCTACGGCCCAACGACAAAATAAACAGCACAGCGGAAGACTTAACGACTCACAATGACTCTGTATACAACCCATGATGCAACTAATGGATCCGAGTCCTGTCCAAGGGATAACGCCGCAGCCTGTCTGGAGTGCAATATACCTGAATCACAAATAACTCAACCTACGGGATGAAAGCCCGCAGGTGAGGGGTGAGTCCGAAGTGCTCACCGGGTAAACCCATAAGCAAATATACATAAACATACACCGTAACTATTCCAAGTCACAACAACAACAATAACCAAGGTTCTCACGAACCTTAAATACACACGGGTGATTCTAGACACGCTATTCCAATTTTATTATCAGGGCCCCTATCACAAGCTAAATGATGGCCGTCGCCTGGTAGTCAAGCTAGCTAGCCCGTGGACCCCTCCCCGGTACCTCCACGTAATAACTGGCACAGACAGGGAGCAGGCACCAACCACTAACTCTCCCCCAGTGCTCAAACAATAACAATAACTTGGTACAGACAGGGAGCAGGCACCAACCACTAACTCTCCCCC
>JAKUCV010006093.1:26858-45353 GCA_028386065.3 Turnera subulata
CTCTCTTTTTCTTTTCTCTCTTTTTCTTTTTCTTCTCTTCTTCCTCTCCTCACCCGGCTGCCTTTCCTTTTATAAACTGTAATTTACTATTGTGCATGTGATAATCAAATAATGCAATTCGTCCATATTACGGGCGAATCCGATCCGGACCAGAAAATAACTGATACCTCCTTAGTTATTTTCCGGTGTGATTTTCCGAGAAATTCCGAAACTTGAAAAATACCAACTTAGGTTCGAAAAATCCGCGGGAAAATCACTAGCGCGGGAAAACTCTCGGTTTCGAAAAACGACTCCCGGTTTACCTTGAATTAATTACCCAAGATTAATTCAACAGTAAATCACGGTAAATCGACTTCTACAGTCCCGGTAAAAATTAAAAATTTTACCCGGGCTGTTACACGGCAAGTGTTTTGATGACGACAGCTGGTGAGGGTAGGATTTTATTTGAGAAGAGAAGGGAGAGATGGGAGCAATCGAGAAAGGGGGCAAAAGAGAGAAGGAGAAACAAATCGCTTGCAAATTCCGTCGCAATTGCGAGGAGCATAAATCCCTCACAAAAATTTCTCGTAAATCCTAGTTTTCTATTCTAACAATGATTTATGCATTTTGTTTTGGAGTATCCTTTCTATGTTAATGATTCCTGTATTTCTAGGATACGACACCAAACAAAATGACATCTGGCTTTTTATTACAAATTAAGACTGAACCATGAATTAACTTGCACACTAAACAAGGTTGTAATTAAGTAATTCTAAAAAAAAAAGGTTATAATTAAGTATGTCATCAACTAATAGCTTCGATGCCCTCTAAAAATAGTTGGTATATCATTTTGCAGGTGTAACGTTTGAGAATTTGCCTTGCTTATTCCAACCACCATAACATTAAAAAAAATGATGTAGCCTTCTTTAATTGACTTGACAAAAGAAGATGGGTCACACTATGTAGGATTTGACATGGTATAATTTGAGCATCATATGCTGTCATTGGATAGTTTAATAATCTAATCTAGTTTTATGTCTTCACCAAAAAAAAGAGCCTTCTTTAGGAGAAAAGGAAAAACATCAATGTATATTATTATGCGGGGACACTGTAGGTGAAAAAAAGAAAGCTCAATTCACCTGTTTCAAAAAAAAAATAAAAATTCACCTGTTTCAAAAACGGAACAAATTACGAAGAATTTTTTTTTTCCCAAAAAGAAAATAAGTACCATGGATTTAGGGATCATTCCTAATTTCTTTGCTTTATTTGTTTGGTTTGCCGGTGAAATACAGTAATACACTAACACCACACGGGAAAAAGAAAATGAAAAAATTAGGAATGATCCCTAAATTAAAATTAGTAATACACCTTCAAAAAAAAATGAAAATGAAAAAATGAAAATGCTGGTGGCCAGGAGGTTAAATTCAATGCACCCACGTGCAGTAAAGAGAAAGAAACACGAAAAAACGTAATGTACCACTCGCCGTAAAACCCTAAGTACGGTTTGTGTGTCCTATAAAACCTATACTCCTCCAGTTAAGTTTAACTCCCAGTCCCAACAAACGAGGGAGTTTGGTCCTTTTTTGGACTCTTTCTGTCTCTCCCTCTCTCTCTCTCTCTCTTTTTAACCAAAAATGGGTTTGCCCGTCTCGTTTTCACAACCTGCAGATCTGAATCTGAGCCCCTTTCCCTTTCCTCCCTTTAGATTTCATTCTGGCAGATGCCGCCCTCACCACCCTCTGTTTCTTCCCTCTTTGACTCACTGCCTACGTTTGCCTTTTTCTTTTCTCCCCCCAAAAACTGCATCTTTGAATTAAGCTCTCTGATTTATTTATTTTTTGTGATCCTGACCATCGGGGTTATGCACAGTAATCTAATCCAACGGCAGTCGATGGATAATCGCCGGATCCGAAGTTTTCATGGGTAGGAAACCAATTCTCTTTGACTCCTGCGTTTAGGTCTCTTTGTCAAAAATTTTATTCAATTCTTCTAAATCTGTGAGCAATTTTACATCAATTACTGCTTGCTTGATTAATTAGATTGATTTAGCCTCGGGGGCTAAGTTTGTGTTTCCTTGTTTATCTTATACTTTTTTTGCCGTGTTGTTTATCTTATGCTTTGAATGGATATTCTTATCATCCCCTATTATTTCTAATCTGTGTGCAATTCTACACCAATTATTGCAAGATTGATTCCTTAGTAAAATATTTTTGTTTCCTTGCTTAAGGGTGGGATGTTATGTTACGTTACGTTATTATTCTTGGAAAAAATTTTACCACCCCGGTTTAAAAGGTTGTAATGTTATGTTATTATTCTTGAAAATTTTTTTACCCCAGTTTAAAAGGTTGTAGGACACGTCGCCAAATCTAAATGGTTGGGACAGCAAAGTCACAAACACAGAACCAAACCTAAGCCTAAGAATTGTCCAAGTGGTGGACCCATCCCTACACCTACGTTGTACTTTCGCTCAAAGACTTTGATCTATCCGCCCTATCTCTCTGTCCTCTAATCTTATCTCTCTGTCCTCTAATCTCCTTTAACCAAAAGAGGGTTTCTTCTCTTCAAATCTAAAGAGATCTCTGGTGCCTGCCTCAGATCTTCCCTGCCACCGCCCTTCGTCTTCCAAACTGCTACTTATTTGTCGTCTTAGCCCCCTTTGATTATTGCTTTCTTCCTTTTCTTTTAATTGTATTTATTTTGAATCTTGCAGATCCTGTCCATCCGTTCTCTCCATCAACGCATCGGTTCTGACGGCGTGCGAGAAACCCCCGACCACACCCTTATCGCCTTCTGCAGTCCAGGGTAAAAAAGCTTTCTTTTTTATGTTTAGTTGTTGAACAGAAAAGAGAAAATATAACGGATATGAAGTCAAAATATGAAAAGCCTACCAGTTTAAGTCTCCTCTTCACCCTCAACAACCTTGTACTGTCAATATAGCGTTCCATGGCTCTTTTGTTCTTCAATTCAGTCTTCAAGTAAGCCCTGCAGTTGTTGTGCTTGTTGTAGTCGTTTCTTCTGTTTGTGTTCTCTATGTCAAGATCTCCCCTGCTTGTGGCTTACTATACTTCCACCTCACATGTTCTGCTTTTGGTTTTGCTTTTCTCTAGGTTGATTTAGTGCCCGTCCTTTGTTGGCTTACCAATGGACTTTTGATTTTTGTTTGCTCTTGTAGACCCTCGTTGGTTCATATCTTATTTGCTGCAGATCTATGTTATCTTCTGTCTTCCATCATTGTTTTCTACTGATTGGCCTTACCACTTCAAATTCCTCATTGTCTGATATCTCTGCCTTACCACTTCCAATTATTTAATATTATAATGATTCTATTGTTAATTTTTCATTTGCTTGGCTTGTATCTTTGTACTTCCTATGGAAGTTGAGATGTATGGCTGAACCTTTGGTTTTTTTAAATATGTTTATGTTCTTAAACATATTTATACATTATTTAGCTGTGATGGAGGCCATATTTCAGTCAGGTGCCTGTATGCATTAAGACTCATTCGTTTCTTTTTCCTTTTTGGTGACTGTGATGTTGCCAAAGTGAGAGGTAGTAGTTGCTGTAATCTCTCACAGCATTTCACATCAGACTCTTCCACAGACAACTTTGTATTTTTTGTCTCAAAATTCTCTCTTGATGTTTTTTATGGCAGCTTACTCTTTTCGTATAAATCTTCATAGCAGTTTATCTTCCTGATATCTTTGGCTTGTTGTGCCATCACCTTATCTTCTCTGCAGTGCTCTTGTCTTCCAAACTTCGCCTTTTGCTATCTTCTACTCCTTATCTGTCTTACCCCCTTTGATTATTGCCTTCTTTTTTTTATCTTCCTGATATCTTTGTGCCATCACTTAAATCTTCTCTGCAGTGCTCTTGTCTTCCAAACTTCGCCTTTTGCTATCTTCTACTTCTTATCTGTCTTACCCCCCTTTAATTTTTATTTCAGTCTTGAATGTTCTATTCTCTTTCAACGCATCAGATTTCACAGCGTGGGAGAAAACCCCTAGCTCCTGCTCACCTTCTGCACTTGAGGGTAAAACAGCATTCTTTTTTTGTGTTTGACCCTCTCTTTTGAATGCTTTGACTTTTAACTTATCTGTATTTAGTTTCTATCAGGTTCGTTTATGTACAAACTGTCTGCATAAATTTTGCATCTGGGAAATCAACAAAAAATTATACAAATTCTGTTATGATTTGTATTCTTTCCTTGCTTATCTGTGATGTGCTACTACATATCAGCTGATGCAGCAACTTCTATTGGATAGCTCACACAACATTATCTTAAGAGGCTCCATATTTTGTTTGAAGCTCTGACAAATTTTTGATTTTGATTTTGAGAGTACATATCTAGAATTTAGATGTAAACTGTTTTTTCATGTTTTTTCTTTTCCTCTTTCTCATCTAGGATTATTTGCTGTACACATCTAATTGCAAATAATATACGCAGTTGATGACAGCTTGGGATCCAAAACTGCATCGCCAGGGTTTGAAGCCTTGTGAAGACAGTAATATGAAATCAGGTTCCTTTTTGTAGGTTCAACCTCATTTTCAATGCTACACACTTCATAGTAGATTTATGGCATATTAGATCTGGAATGTGCTTTTATTCAGTGCTAAAAGAGTTTCTGCATCTGCGGTAGGAGTTGTCAGATGTATGGCATGCCAGTCTTATTTCTGTCCCTTAAATTTCTTATACTGTTTGCTTAAGCAACAGTGTTAGACAGGCAACATATAATCAACACAATGAGGAACTTTTGTGTAGTGAATTTTTTTTTATGAACTTTATTTTGACAATGATGGAAGATGGCTGTCAGCAACAATGTTTTGGATGCTAAATGCCACTGTTTTTCTGAATTTTGACTAATCTCAGCACTTTTTGTATTCCTTTCCTTATGTGACTTTTTATATTATTGACATGATATCTCTAGTTTGCAGATAGAGTGATGTTAGGAGCTTGTTCCGGGAAGAAAGATGAAAAATTTTCTTTAACGTGCTGCGGCAGCAGTTCTTACATTAAGAGTATTATTCTGAGTGTCACTAAGAGTATTATTCTGAAGATCATGCATATTTAGATATATTCATGCTGATTGTATGCTTTGATGATTTGTCAGAATTGCCCACATCTAATGGCTTCCTCATCATTGAAGCGAATGGTGGCCTATGTTTTTATTATACGAAACTTGATTACTTTTACTTAAGTTGATGTGAGAGGCTTGAGTGAATTATGCTGGTGTGGTTTGTTGAAAAATATTTTATTCCATATTATCTTTATTTTTCAGCTTTACCCGTTGATGCAGCACAGTTAAGGGCACTTATTGGAGGGGTTTAGGAATTATAACATGGTGATTAATGGTTTAATGGTTTTGCTTTCAACTTGTGTTTTCCTGACTTCCCTCAGATTGCCCAGTGCATATAAATAGACCTTTGATATGTTGAACACTTGTAATACATACAGGTTGACTTCCCTCAGATTGCCCAGTGCATATAAATAGACCTTTGATATGTTGAACACTTGTAATACATACAGGTTGTAATTCCTCTGTCACATTGTTATAGGGGTTGCTCTTTCTTTATCAATGCAGATATGTGATGCAGTTGCTGTGGCAGGGCTTTTTAATACTAACTACTAACCTAGTAAAATAACTTTCCATAATCTTCTGCTGAGCTTACACTTGACTGCTTTTTTTGTTTGTAGTTTCAGTGATAAAAGTAAGGTTGCTTTGCTCAACAACTAAAGGAAAGACAAAATATGACGGATAAGAAGCAAAAATATGAAAAGCCGACCAGCTTAAGTCTCCTCTTCACCCTCAAGAACATTGTACAGTTCTCCCTGACACTGTCAATATGGTGTTCCATGGCTCTTTTGTTCTTCAATTCAGTCTTCAAGTAAGCCCTGCAGGTGTTGTTCTTGTTGTAGTCATTTCTTAATTTCTGTTTGTGTTCTCTATGTCAAGATCTCCCCTGCTCTTGGCTTTCTATACTTCCACCCCCCATGTTTTGGTTTTGGTTTTGCTTTTCTCTAGGTTGATTTAGTGCCCATCCTTTGTTGGCTTACCGATGGATTTTTGAGTTTTGTTTGCTTTTGTAGACCCTCATTGGTTCATATCTTATTTGCTGCAGATCTATGTTATCTTTTGTTTTCCATTCTTTTCCCTACTGATTGGCCTTACCACTTCCAATTCCCCATTGTCTGTTATCTCTGCCTTTGGTCTTAATGTTGACTTCTTTTCGGTTATACCTTCAATTATTTAATATGATAATTACTTTATTGTTCCTTTTTCATATGCTTGGCTTGTATCTTTGTATTTCCTGTGGAAGTTGAGATGTATGGCTGCACCTTTTGTTTTCTTTATGTTCTTAAACATATTTGTACCTTACTTAGCTGTGATGGAGGTCATATTTCGGTCAGGTACCTGTATGCATTAAGATTCATTCATTTCTTGTTTCCCCTTTTGGTGACTATGATGTTGCCAAGGTGAGTGGTAGTAGTTGCTGTAATCTCTCACAGCATTTCACATCAGACTTGTACAGACAACTTTGTATTTTTGTCTCAAAATTCTCTCTTGATGTTTTTTATGGCAGTTTACTCTTTTCCCATAAATTTTTATAGCAGTTTATCTTCCTGATATCTTTGGCTTGTTGTGCCATCACTTTATCTTCTCTGCCAGTGCTTGTCTTCAACTTCACTTTGCGCTATCTACGACTCTGTATCTGTCTTACTCCCTTGATTATTGCCTTTTTTTAATTGGATTTATTTCAGTCTTGTAGATCTGGATGATCTGTTCTCTCCGTAAACGCATCAGATCTCACAGCGTGGTTTCTACCCTTCTGCACATGAAGGGTAAAAAGGCATTTGACTTTGACTTTTTTAATTTCTTATGTGTATTTAGTTTCTATCAGGTTCGTTTATGTACAAACTGTGTGCATAAATTTTGCTTCTGTGAAATGAGCGAAGAATTATACAAATTCTGTTATGAAATGTGATATTATCGAATGCCCTGTCAAATCGAATAATTTGTATTTCAACAGTAAGGGTTTTCTTTAAAAAAAACTGTTTCATTCTTGTTATTCTTGGTTTTTTTGGATGCTTTGACTTAATGATACTGTTGAATGTCTATCGTATCGATATTTGTATTTCAATGGTATGATTTTTTTTTTCCAGTGAGAAAACACTTTCGTATCCTTATTTTTATTGGTTTCTGTGGTTGTCAAGTGTACAATGTGCTAGGTCTCTTTATGAATATTTGACGTCCAACAGCCCATTTACTAACCTGCTAAAGGTCGCCTTGTAAAATTCCTTCTAGCTTTATACTTTCCTTGTAGTTTCAGTGATAAAAAGCAGTATTTTAAGCGTATTTGGTTACCTTGTTTATCTGTGATGTGCTACTACAGCAACTTCTATTGGATATGCACAACATTTTCTCCAGCAGGCTCCATATTTTGTCAATGATGGAATATAGTTGTCATCAACAATGCTTTGGATGCCAAATTGTTTGGTATGCATCAAAATACCATAGTTTTTTTTGAAATTTGAGTCATCTCAGCACTTTTTATATCCCTTTTCTTATGTGACTTTTTATGTTCTTGACATGATATCTGTAGTGACACTAAGATTATCATTCTGAAGTTCTTGCATATTTAAAAAGATTCATGCTGATTGGATGATTCGTCAGAATTGCCCGTATCTAATGGTTTCCTCATCATTGAAGCGAATGGTGGCCTGAATCATCAACACTTATCAGTATGTTTTTTTAATACGAAACTTGATTAATTTTACTTGCAACATAAAATTTATAAGGATTTCTAGACCTATAGGTTGTCTAAGCTTTGACTAGCCGGCCTCTTACTTGACAACTTAAACATGGAAAACAAGCGACTGTTCTGTTATTCAGCCACACTTCTGCACATTTGGAGATAATGTATGTAATCCGCTAATTCTTTTCTCTAGTGATCATGTTTGTGGATGGTATTGTAATAAGAGAGGGGGGGCTAGTATCTAGGAAACTGGGAGCATTGACAATATACAATAGAATTCTCTTTCTGCCAACAGTACATTTCATTTGCCTTAATCAGATGATGAATCTGTCTTTTCTGGATCATAATCTGACTCATCATCATCTGTCTTTTCTGGATCATAATCTGACTCATCATCATCTGTCTTTTCTGGATCATAATCTGACTCATCATCATCTGTCTTTTCTGGATCATAATCTGACTCATCTGACTCATTCAGCGGAAGTCCTCCGTCTCCATCAACGCTCAATCCCTTCAGAGTTCGTAGAATGTGGTAAATTGAAGGACGAAGCTCAGGCTGGTCTTTTACACAGTCAAGTGCCAACTTAGTTATCTCCACAGCATCCTCAAGTGAGCATTCCGTCCCTTTGATTTCATCATGCAGTGCATGACCATTCCTTTTTATATGTCCCTCCACTTTTTCCTTAAATCGGCCTTTGCTGAATGTGTCGCCCAATTTTGCTCCTTCCTTCACCTTCATGTAATCCACCCGCATGAGTAGTTGTAAGATTGAGACACCAATTGAGTATATATCTGCTCTCTGTAGTTCTTCATAATCAGTGGTTGTATAGGCTGATCAAAATAATAGCACATGGTGTTAATTATCTGTTAACTTCTCAAATCTAATTTTGTTACTATTAAGTGCTTGAATAATTGGATAAAGAAAAATCTCTTTGAACAGATTAGATGACACTTTTCTCGAGTTCTTTCTGCTTTTGTAAAGTAGAGTGACATTCTTCATGTGTTTCAGTGTACAGTTAACAAACAATATGTTCTCCATGATTTTTGAAAAACCGAGGCAATTAATTACATCAATCTATAGTTTAGATGATTCAAATGAGATGAAAATTATTTATATATACTGCACACTTACATATCCTGAATCAGAAATCTTATGCTATTTGTGCTGGAAACAAAGAGAGTTATGGAAAGTCGATTTACAGTTATCTTTCAGTTCCGGTGCTGCATAGCCAGCTGTGTGGCCTATTATCTTGTGATCTTTGGAAATTGCGCCAAAATTCCAGAGTTTGGGGCTCATGTCCTGTAAAAAAAAACATTAGATTCTGATTTTTTGTTTCTAACATGTAAAATAGAATTGCCTTTTTTCGACTAACATAATCCAGAGGCAGCAAAATGCTAGTTGGCCTAATGTTTTTGTGTGACAGGCGCCTCCTGTGGAGTTTTTTGATTGAACCTGTGAGCTCGACCAAGATCCCCAACAACGTACACCAATCTAGCTCTGAAAAGTTACAATTTGTTGAAATTCAGTTTGACAGAAATTAGCTCACAGGAATTTGATATGACTCTTGATTTAAATATCATCTGTCTCATTTTACCTTTTGAATTTGATGCAGTTTCAAGGTCCTTGTCCATCTTCTCCACAAGGAGGTAGTAGTGGCTGAGCTGTGGGTCGTGTACGCTGCTGCTTCCTTCTAGCCTCACAACAATTTCCTCATTGACCAAAGTCTCATCCTGCATCATTCTTTTTTCGTTCTGGAAAAGAAAAAAACAGACGGTTAGTCGACCAGTTAGCGGGGGAGTGAAACTGTATGTGTTAAGAGTGTCTCACCATGAAAATTGATGAATCTTTTTTGTGCTCCTTGAGCCAGTGGTCTTCACCCTTGTAAACTGTCAAAGGATCTCCAACATACTTCATTGCTTCGGTTCTTGGATTAGATTTGAAATCTGTAACCGATTCTTTTGTTATACGATTCATCTTTAAAGTTTCTGTATATCCCTGCACCAATAGCATAACAGCCGATCTAATTACAGCAAATGCATCAAATGCATCGTCTTAAGTAATTACATCTAATGCATTGTCTCATGACAGCCTGAAGTAATCACAAAGTACATCGTCTCATACTAGTCTAATCAAAACAGTAATTCGTAGTAGTCAATGTAATCGCCAAGTAATTATCAAGGTGTGAAATGGATTAAGCGAAATGGGTAAATGGATTAAGCGAATATTGACGAACACGAATAAAGAAACACCGATCCAAAATATTAAGACGAACACGAATAAAGAAACACCGATCCAATATGAGAAACAGAAAAAACAGATCCGAACAATAAACGGCGCGAACAAGAAACAGATTCGTTTCCTTTTGCACGAACACTTAAAAGAAACAGATCCATTGGGGTTTCTTTTCTTATCCAATCATAAATGTAGAAAGCACGCATTGAATCCGCGAAGAACTAACCTGAGCTGCGAGAAGTGAGGCGATTAGGTTTCGGATGAAGATCAATCTCCTAATATGTCTCCGTCTTTTCTTCGCTTCCGTCTTTTTCTTCGCTTCCGTATTTTTGCGTTACTATTTATAGCGAGCGGTTACAGAACCTGTGTTGTTTCTAGAGAGAAAAAAAAAGTTCAAGATATTAATATAGTTCATTTAGTGATCTTGGCTATAACCTATCTAATATTCAAAGAAAAAAATACTAAAATTATTCAAAAATAATTTACATATGTCTAATAAAAAAATGTTATTCTGTTATGAAGTAGAGAATAATACGTCCTTCCATTAAATCTTTTTTTTTTTAAGTGGATTAGTTATTTTTTAGCCTCTCAAACTTTAGATTTATAGCAAATAAAACTCCCTAAACCAATAAAAAATTAAAATTACTTAGACCAAATCCCCCACATTGGTAGGTTTGGAATTTGTTTGTTGTCTCTAATAAATACTATATGACTCAAATCAAGCTTTTCAAAAGTATAAAGCTTAATTGAAAAAAAAAAAATAGAGAGGTTTAGGACTCCAAAAATAATTTACCCTAAAGGTAAGGGATATGGACCCACCTAGGTTGCTCTTTTTTTTTTTTTTTTGAAACCTTGCTTGCTGATGTGTCATAAAAGAATTGACGGATCTCCATTTCCAAGTATGTGGAGGGAAATTAAAAATTTTGTCCAATTAATTCGAACATAGGATGAAATATGTCCAAAGAAAATTGTCCGACCCCAGCAACAAAAGGGATTGAAATTTGGAGATCCTCTCAATTTTCAATTGCCCTAACCTTAGGTATCCAACATTGCAACTCTTCCATCTCTAATTAAGCTACAAAATTTACACTGCACCTACGTCTGCCCTCGCATGGAACAGCCACCTCCAAGCAAAAATATGTCCTGCAACTTTGCCAAAATGCTTATTGTTGTCCCCTAAGAAGTTTTTTGGTATTTCATAAACCTGATATTTGATAACCTGAGAGAGATATCAGGTTTATGTACAGGTGGCACTGCATCTCAAACACGTTGCAGCCCACATAATTCATAATTGCCAGGTGGGACCCACCTACCAGCTTCATAAATCGTTCTTTTTCTAAACAAAATTAAAATAGTTAAATAATGTTTCATGTTTTAAAATAAAAAATATCTAATATATCTACCATCACATGCCTATTTTGCGTGGCAAAGAAAGAGGAACAGCCATATCGTTTAAAACACGTCGTTTTAATAAGAACAAAATCCAACTGAATTTGTTTAAAATTCAGATGTATATCGTTTTTTTCTTTAATTTCGGATATTCATCACAAATTTTTGAATGCCTAGTCGATATAATTATTTGTTTTGGTTTCCTTTGTACGGCCCTACCTTAGTTCACCAAGCCCTCAATTTTCTAAGCCTCATCTTTTCTTGTTCTTATTATTTTTACAAGCAATCGCTCTTTACAACCAAGAATAAGGTACAATAGTGCAGAATTAACACAATGGAAAAGGAAAAAAAAAAGATTTGAGAGTGGAGGCGTGAAAGATTAAAAGAAATTGGAGCAATTAGGGATTAGGGATTTAATTTGCATTTTCTGAGTGTTTATCCTTATTTCCATGGGATGAGAAATAAAAAGACTGAAATCTAGTTAAATTTGAAACTAAACCAAGCTGCCCCACTACAGTAATTACCAAAAAGAGTTATTAAAGTATTAAATGTTTTAAAAAAACAATTTATAAAAGCTTAACCTAATATCTCAGACTCGGGTAATGTGGACAATAATAAACGGAGCACCCAAAAAAATTCTTAAGTGACATTAACAACAAACATTTTAATGAAGTTGCGGGACATTTTTTTAGTTTTTAACCCACAGTTGCACCTTCACAAAAATCGCCTAGCCCACAGCTTAGTCGCACATTCGTAAGCTGTTGCTAAATTAATTATCCCACTATGGATTCCTGAGTTGTGCCCCAAGGTTTGGAAGATTGAGCTTATATATAGTCATCTTTTGCCTCTTTTTGATAGTGTTAAGGTTTTGGTTGTTCATAAACAGTCAAATAGAGCAGCTGACTATTTAGCTTTGTACTGAATCTAGTAGTGTGGTTTGACTGGATGGTTTGGTTCAGGACTGTAAAGACTATGTCTAGGTATAACAATGAAATGCAATCCCTAAAAATAAAAGGACATTTTTTTTTTTTTAACATGAGGAAAGGAAAAAAAAGTCATACAAATGGATATATACAACTAAATCATCTTTCAAGGTATTAGTGTAATTGTTCTCAAAAAAAAAAAAGGTATTAGTGTAATTTGTTTTAGTACAATTTTTTTGGATATAATCAAAAGTTAAATGTTAACTACGATAAATAGCATCCAAAGCTATGATAAATGTTAACTAGTACATGACATTAATTTGGCCACAAAAGAAAAACCAGTCCACATAAACTATATAGTATGTCTTACACACGGGGTGCTTGTTGACTTTGACTTCTTGTCCTATAGAGTTAAAATTGTTATTTCTTTACACCAAAAAAAAAATTGTTATTTCTTTCCACAGAAACTATATAGTATGTCTTACACACGGGGTGCTTGTTGACTTTGACTTCTTGTCCTATAGAGTTAAAATTGTTATTTCTTTACACCAAAAAAAAAATTGTTATTTCTTAACGCAAACTTTACACATATATAATATTACCTCTTAATCCTAATAAAGACATTAATCAAAGTATATTTTACCTTCTTTGGAATGTCCAGGAAGACTTTAATTAATCTCCCACACTTTGCTTACCTTTTGAATTAAAAACAAACTTCTTTAATGATGGTAATGAACTTTCGGCTTCCACAACTCCAATCGGCATGCCACTGATTTGATAGAAGTTTGCGATTAATGTGTTGCTTTATCTTCAAATAGCCTGATTGCTTTTTCATCCGAGTGTGAATAAAGAACTCTATAAACATCGTAGTAGCCAGTTTTCCTTGGACTTTAATTCCAATTTCCAAGTCCAATAACCATATATAATCCCAGTCTCTTCTGCTCACAGAGCTAGTACTAACTACTTAGACCCAATCAAGGCCAGTTGTGCTGATATTTTCTGTAAGAGATACTGGACCGTACAAGACTATGCATTGAACCCCACTGCAATTTCCAGGATGGTATTAATTTCTCTTTTATACGACCTTTTATTATGTGACAGAAATTAGATAGCTCTGTTCAAATATCGGCCAACATTGTTCACACTTCATACTGGATAATATGGGTCAATTACTAGATACATAATCAGAATCAGGGTTCCCAATCCGCAGGTTTGAATCCGAGTTCAAGTCTTGAGAACGCATGCCCTATACTAACGATGGAGAATGCCAATTTTTATGATTCTTATCATGTCTCAGACAAACTAATAAAGTCCTTATAGATGTTATTCGATGATGAACACACGTAAAAAAAAAAAAAGTAGCATTTGTCCCCGAAGGAATCCTAATAGTGTTCATATATATGCCAGTGCTATGTAAATTTCGCCGTCCCCCTATATTTCAACAAGTCTTAGATAAAAAGAATTGACCTTGACTTGGTGGGACTTTGAAGTTGTTTTCCCTCTGGTCAAAAGATATATTAATGTTATACATGATTCTGTTTTGTATTTTTTTTTTTTACAACTTACAGGGCCACTGCGCCCCCACGTATCATAGGGAACTAATCTAATTAACACCCTTTCCTCAATAATTGTGAGTTGATAATTTGATGAAAATGGGACATTTTTTTTTTTATTTAACTGAATCTGATAAAAAGCCAAGCACATAATAAAGATTGATCACTATCCAAGTATTGCTTTCAGGGAAGGGACATTTTTTGATGAGCTAAGCGGGAGACGACGTCATTTCTTCAAAACTTAAAGACGTCACCATGATTATGTAATTTGACGATTCAACAGAAAGACCAAAAAAACAATTCTTTTCCAATTTTTTTCTGTTTTCTTTTGTGTAACAAAACTCACGTTGGAGAAGAAACAACAACAACTTATCATTTATGGTCCCCCATCACCACCATTGCAGTACACACTCACTTTTCAAAAAAAAAAAAAAACAGTCCCAAATTATTATAGCCCAAATTATATAATTTTGTTGCTGAAAATGATAAATAGTGATTTTTTTTCAGAGTAAGCATAGCAAAACTTACTAATTAAAGAATAAGGGACTTTTGAATCCAATGGGATTTAATATTTTCAAGTATTTTAAAAACTACCCAATCAATTTATTGCTTAAATAAAATAGATTATATGTATATGGCTTCCTTTCCTCCTCAGTAAAATCTCTCCGTGACTTGGTTAGTTTTGGAGCAAGTAAAATAGAGGCTTCTTATAGCGATTGAGAAGAAGAAAGAATATAGCCGCGGTTGTAAACGAGTAATGATGTAAATTGATTTGTGGGTAACTGAGTTGGTACGGTAACAAGAGGTGATGGGAATGAGCCAACCCACTACGTCAAAGCCCGTTAATTCTTTACTGAAGTTCTGAGGTGGAAGTCCATTCACAGTTCATCTGGGCCGAATTAGTTACAGTTAGCCCATTTCTTCTCTTACAGATCATAGTGATCAGTGGTTTAACAGGACTTTTGGTCCTTGTATTCAACTTTTTTTTTAAATGTAGTCATTGTATTAATTTTTTTTATAGATTTTGGTCTTTATATTACCCTACTTTCATCAAATTTGGTACTCAATGACATGTTTCAGCTTGTAATTCTAGGATAGAATTGAACCAATTACAGGCTGATATATGTCCCCAAATACTAAATTTAATAAAAATAAAGTAATGCAAGGACCAAAATTCATAAAAATTTAATACAATGACCACATTATAAACAGAGCCAAGCACAAGGACAAAAAACCCATCAACTCATTAGACACTCAAGGTTCATAGCAAAATTTTATCATCTCTCACCACAGGATTGATTTAGTTGGCTGCGGTTTTATTGATAATCTTATTAATTAAGTTATTAGTTTAAATCCACCTTTTATTTTCTTTGGTGGGCGGTCTTTAATTACCACAAGTTCAAGTTTGATAATCTGACCACTGACGAAGGACATTAACACCTGTCTTTGGGATTGGGCCTTTCTTTTCTCAAGTGAAATCATATACCATAAGTTTGTCACACCTTGATATTCGACCTATAAGCATTCCACTTGATCAAGTTAGTTTAAAAGAAAAATGTATTTAGAATTTCAGAACTAGAGGTGTTGTTATAGGAATAATTGCGGGGTATGAAGCCCCAAAGTTAACAAACAATGTGAAATCACCTTCCTTTCCAAATTTGATGATTGGAAGATCAAATCTGTGGTTCTTCAATCATAAATCTTTGTAACAAGGATGAATCAAAGGGGAAGTAAGGCCCGGTACCCCCAAGCTTCATATTTGATCTATATGTGGTAATAGTTTACAACAAAACAAAAATTGATTTGTGCTTCAACGCCTAAGTTATGGTTCATATTTGATCTTAGGTTCCTCATTTTTGTACATGTTTGTTCAAAGATGCTATGGAGGAAGCATAGACATGCATAAGATTTTGTGGCCTCATTTATGATTGTGTAAAACTATGCTTAACCTTAAACGATTTCATGAAACAGATTGGGTTGCTCCTAGGAATTAGATTAAAGATCAAGAAGCACAAGAACTATATTCAAGGAAAACTCAAACTCAAGATCTTACTTCCTCTTGGCCTTTTTGGACCCTTAATGGTACCAGTAGATATGTTGCTCCATGCAAGTAAAATTTCAGATTTGGAGGAAATTATATATAGCTGAGGTGAGGTGATTGTAGAAGAAACCAATCCATAAAATAATACGGCTTGTTTGATGGGACAGACAAATTATAACATTAACTCGCAAGTAGAAGTGCAGTAGTAAAAGCAACATAAAATGATAGCAAAATTACTCACAGATGCAATTTAATTATGGATAGCGGTATTCATGCTGGTATTAATTTGTTTGTTATCTAACACATAGATCAACCCTTAATTTGAATATCCCCAGAGCATCATTGCTCATTTATGGAAATTCTCTTTCAGTCTATATACACAAGCAAATTAGTCCAAGAGAAGGGGTTGATGGCAACTTTCATTTCAGCCGCTTAATTATATGTGAAAGAAAGTTTCATGGAGCACTTGCTTCCTCGATTCAACATTATCAAATGACAATGCCTCTTAGCTCCCCGTCTTGATATATATTACACATACTTATCCTAGTCTACAAGAATGCCCATGTCTGGTCAGGTTGAAGGTCAAAATCCCACAACTCCGTATCCAAAGTTCATCTATCTCGCTAGTGGATCCATTAATGAACCTGTTCGGTCTCTCAGTGACCTTGGCAGACCCAAAACCAAGAACAACTTCATTGATCATCTGCATAAAATAGCATAATGGATTATTATAAGCTCATATTCATCATTCAATAAGAAAGGACTACTTTTTTTCTTCTTTTTTGGAGAGGGAAATTGATCAAAGGCTTTTTTTTTTATAGTAATCGATGAAGATGAGACTCGAATTCGATACCTCAGCCTTGGTATTTGCACAACTAGTGTGGATAAATTTCCTAACAATATGGTTGTTTTTTACAAATTCTATATTACTCTCCCTGTCTCTCAATATAAGTCGTTTAAGGTATTAAATGAACCTAATCTCATCAAATTTTATTATTTAGAATACTAACTTATCCTTTCTATTATCCCAATAACAAAATCTAAGAAAAATATAAAGCTTAAAACAACTAATTTAATGGAAGGATAAATATGGAAAAATTAATTTAATGCTTCTTGAGATTTTAAAACGACTTATATTCTAAAAGAAAATACAAAGTCTAAAACTTGTTATATTGAGGGACAAAAGGAGTGAATTTCTTCAAAGATAATTATTAATAAAAGTTTGACAAGCTTTCCAAGGCCGTCTTTCCAACCAAACATATAACTCTTATAGTACCCTTAACCATGTTTACAGCCATGAAACCTTCAATTATATCCATTATTTCTTAAACCTCCTTCATAACCCCATCCTAACTACCCCCTTCGTAATCAGGATTGAATCCCGATTAGTTGGGTTAAATGATAACTATCTAGTTGAAAATCAATTATATCTTCCTTTACTAAAAGGCAAGCGCTTGATCATCTCCTTCTCCGTGACAATTGTTATTTCCTTTGAGTTATGTTGGGTTTAGGGGGACGAGGATTCAATTCTAAGGTAACATAAAGTCGCATAGCAAGCGAGGATGTCCGCTGGTGCTTTGGTGGGCGGTCTCTCCTATGAGGAGGGTCTAATGCCAGGATGTAACCGGTACTGACCGGGGCCTGGACCGACGGAGCGATGATGACACCACTGATGCCTTTTTTTCTGCGACAAAAAGAAAAAAATGGGTGAATACAAAATTATTTGCACCATTGAAATCAGCATGCCCTTTTTGACTTCAGTAATAACCTTGCTATTTGTGTTGTGGGGTTGATTATGATGAAATCCAAGATTAATTAATTAAATTGTATTATTCATAATTGGGTATCTCTGCACAAAAAATTCTAGAGGAGTGGGAAGAAAATATGAAAAAAGAAAAAGAAAAAGAAATTGTCTAATCCATATATGTTTCTTGCTAATGTCACACTCATGCAATTCAATTTATCCATTGTAACGAGGAAGATAATGAGCATTGTTGTCACTAGTTGAGAGGCATTAATCTGGTTGGTCCTTGCATGATTTAGTCAAGTCGAATTTCTAACAAGCAAGAAACTTCCCAGTTGGCTAATATATCGTTGATTTAGAAAAATTCTATGCATAATATATAGACTATGAAAATAGTTAGAGCTTTAATCAAAATCGTGGGATGGAAAATTAATATTATACATAGAGGTTATTTATTACCTGGTATGTGTTGGTAAAGAATTTGCATTAATTTATGGTGTGGTACTGGTTCGCATATTCATAGATGTAGATTGTTCATGAACCTAATCTATTTATACAAGAATAAACAAATATTATAACAACTACCTGAAACACTGAAAGTTAAAAGGATAAAACTGAAAGAAACATAGGACCACAAGACTATACATTGAACCCCACAGGCACAGCACTTTCCTGGATGGTATGAAATGTGTAGAATATCTGGTTGTAGTGAGTACGTGTCATAAAATTTTCCCTCATCTACAGGATAATGCCTCTTTTATACAACCTTCTATAATGTTATGTGATAGAATAGCTCTGTGACAAAAAAGAATAGCTCTGTTCAAATATCGGCCAACATTGTTCACACTTCATACTAGATAATATGGGTCAATAACTAGATACA